>WSXT02193075.1:0-19528 GCA_011762715.2 Neuroterus valhalla
AGGTTAGCCCAAAACTCGCCATGTGGAAATCCTTCTTTCTTTTTAGAGAAAAGAAGTTTCTTAAAAATATTTAATCCAATCGTGTGAAAACTTACACCTCATCTTATAATTGTAGGACGTTTATGAGCGTACCTAAACTTGTAGATATTTTCGATACCATTCATTGGTAGCATATAAATGGTGTTCTTTCATTTGAAGATTTTTTTCATTTGTTCCTAAATGGATTAAAAAATTTTACTGAAAAAAATTTTTGAAAAATGTGTTTTGAAAGAAATAGTAAATAATGTGAAAAAATGAATCTGGATGGAAAAATTTTGCACAGCTGCCAAATAAAAAAGTCTTTTGCTCCTAAAGTTTGCTTGTATCTTACTTATTTTTTGGAAAAAAATCGCAGTCATTCGATTTAAAAAATAATTACTTCAATAATTATGGTTTTCAAGAAATTTGACAGAAGTGTTGATTCAATACACTTCAATAATTGCTCAACATGATCTGAATATTGTTATATGCTATAGTATAAATTTGGAATAATAAGAAGTTCAGAATGTGAATAATGAGAGCCACTGCTGGACAGCTGAGCCCTGGGCGCTGGAAGGCAGAGGGGCGCGAGCCGGGCAGTAACTATAGTCTGTGGAGGGAGGAATGGCAGCAGCAAGCGTGATCTGCCGGTGGGGGGAGTAAACACGCCGGCGCCTCCAATCATGATTACACTCCAGTATGACTCAGTACAGCCGCGTCATGAGGAGGGAGTACATCGCGTTTCTTTGTTAAAGAACACAAACACCTTTTCCTCCCTGCTTATTCGAAGAAACTGAAAGTATCTTTATTTTCAAGAATATAAATCCAACCTCCATTTTATTGCTCTTTGATGATATGAACCTGTCTAGTATTTTTTACGCGTTGTGAATATGTATGGCTTTCGATCCCTCAACGAATGAGGACGATTCCATGCAGACAGACGGCCTACAAACGAAAAACTAGCGAAGAACCCCGCACAAGGAGTGCTATACGTTTTTCTTATTTTTGCTGATTTGTGCCCTTGGGGATATGGTTTTGTCTCGTGTTTGAGTTGAGTGAATCTTGTGTGTTCGACGACTGTTAGTGAATCGGAAAAGGACGCAGTAAACAGGACGAATCGCAGTTTCGATCGATTGAGACTTTTGGTGAGTTTTTGATGTGTATTGTTCTAGAATCTAGAGATCGCAGTGCAAGTAGATACATATCTGTAAATAAATCGGCAGCTTCAAAGTTATAGTGACACTGATTCCGTATTTTTTAGCTAATAACATTTCGGAGAATATTAACCTATTCAAAGACAATTTTGAGGTTATATTTGGCACGTTATGTTTTGATTATATATATAGGAATACTAACACTTTCGCAAGGTTGGTGACTACTGAAAGTCTGATACTAATTGTCCCAAGTCGTATTCAGTATTCAAGTTGAATGATTTTTCTAATGTTCTGAGTAAAAATAAAGTTTGTCGTGTTTGAACAATTATTCTTCAGACGCGATGGGACCTGGCCCTAACCTCAAAATTGAATTGCCTTATTTTACTTCAGAAATACTAGTTTTATGTGTCTGTTATGTAATTACTAATTAGGGCCTACTCTGGCGAAATAAGAGGAGTACCTTTTTTCGCCCGACATACTATGTACTGGCAGGGGGGACTGGCGAAATAGGACGATTACGTTGTTTCGCTCGTCATGGGATATAAAAACGATCTATATATGCTATTAATTATAGTATTCATTATAATTATTCATGAAATATCGAAATATAAACAATTATTGTTATGATTGCATAAGCGAAAAATGTATATACAAAAATTTAGAAATATTTAAGTGTTTTTCACGTAACATAACCTCCAATCTGTCAAACCAACCTGACAACGGTGCCAAATTTGAACCTAAATATACTTTACATTAATTGGAGAATATAAGAAAGTAATCATGTTCTGTGTCAGTTAATCAGTTATTAGTGTCTGAATACACAGATGGACACAGATAAAAATCCTTCTAGTTCAGAATATTATCTGTATTCAGAATTTTTTATTAGATTTTTAGCTTTCAACAACAGTAGCGTCAAACAGATTAACTTTCAAAATACGGAAATGAAGTAGAAGTGTATACTGATAATTGAACTTTTGCGAATGGAAAGATTTTCAGCAAGTAAAGACCAGTAATATAATAATGCATATTTAAAGTGCTAGTTAGTGATTATCAATTCTAATTGAAGCGCAAAATTTCATTTCTCTAGAATATATATAGTATCGCACACAGCAATTTTCATGATCGACCCACTTAACGTAGAAGTTTTACTTCATGTACTGATAACTAAAAAGTTCTATGCATATTTGACATATTTTATAATATTGTACGTAATTTTTTATGAACCTCACAAATTGCGATCCTGGAGAATGTAAATTGCAAAGTTTTATCAAATCGAAAATTGAGTGCTGTTGACTTTACCACCCACCACTTACCTTATAGATACAGCAGTGACCAAAGTTTGCCAGATTTGAGGTTATGTACCATGAAATACAACGAAATACATATTTCCAACCTTTGAAACATTTCGTATACATCTTTCGTCCATGCAGTCATAAATATAATTGTTTATTGCAAGCTTGCAGTCATTGATTTATCTTGTACATTCTTTGACGGGCGAAATAACGTACTCGCCTTATTTCGCCAGCCAGAACATAGTCCATCAGGGGAAACAAGGTACTTTTCTTCTTTCACCAGACTTGTCAGGCGACCTAGTCACGTGTCGTTCTACTCAAAAAGTATTGAAATCAGCCAATTTTTTACTCCGAGTACAGACTTTATTCAAATCGTTCGGTCAAATTTTCTAGCCAACAAGCCAGGTACCAAAGATATACTTTTCATGGTTTTTAGTTACTTGATCATTTTCAAATGTCCCGGAAGTTCTGAACGTTCAAATGAACGAAATTTTCTCTTGCGATTCTAATTTATCTACAAATATTTTTCAAACTACGATTTTAAATAACGTATTTGAAGTTTCTTCTCTAATCTACCATTTGCAATGGAAATAAATAAATATTTTAGCACTCTTTCTTGTTTACAAAAACACCAGAAAGTAGTTTCGTTCATATGAACGTTGAGAACATCAAGCACATATTTTCAAGATGAATTTAAGAGCAAATGTTTTGAGGTATTGCATTTTCAATCTTCTATATAGGTGTGAAGTAGTGTTTATGTGTAAAATTAAAATTTATAGCGGTCTAGGAATTGGGTAGTTCGAAAATTAGGATTTTGTAGCAACCCTGCTTTTTGTTTAAATGTTTTATTTGGTATTTCCGCAGTGAAATTATTATTAATATGGCAGAAGTTATTCAACAAACTTTGAGTCTTGAAGAAATAAGATAGGAGATGAATAATCATCGTAAACAACAATTATTCTATATCAACATGAAATAATCACACTGTTTGACATGATTTTTTTATTTCTGGTCGTTCTTGGTTAAAAAGTCTGAGCCCGTAAACTATAGGAAATCATCATGGAACCGTTTGAAACCGTTTTTTACTCGAGCGTCGTGCTTTCTACTGATCTACCCAAAGCAAAATGCATGGGCAACGTTGCCAAACTGCTTTATGTCCATTTCGTTTGGTTGTCAGCATGATAGCTTTCAAGTAAAGGTTCTACCTCTAATGTAAGATTAAGTCCACCTGGAAGCTTCTATAATGTCTGATTGATTTTTTATAAGCTTCCAAAAAGTGCAAAAAATTCGTTGCTTGAACAATTTGATTCCGCTTTCCAGGAAACAATCCTAAATTTTGATACCACATCAGTAAGAGTATACATTTAGTCTAAGATCATATAAAATACAAGAAACAATCAATTGAACAAAATTAATCAGCCTCGTACCCGTTAACAATATTTCACTTGAAACAAGTTGACAGATTTGAGGTAGTTTTGCCGAAATGGGACCCTACTTACGGATTGTCTAAAATTTTCAGAATATGTAGAAAATATTGTTATCTAACGATTCATACCCTCTCCGGCTGATTCGACCGTTTCAGAAATCAAATACGACCAATTATGTTGAGTACTTTTTGCATGGGTTTCCCATAGCTAGCTAACATGGACAATCACCACATTACAGAGTCTCGTATAGAAACGAAGCTTACCATTGAGTTCAAAAACTATAGATATACAGAAAAATATCGTGTGAATTTTATTCCTAAAAATAACAATTATCGACCGGTTAGTATGAGAATATAACGCTGTAAAGAAACATAATGTTTCTGTTCTCGCGTGGCACACAGTGGGGACCGGCAGTACTATCGTTGCCTTACGAATTGTTACTGAGAATGTGTGTACAAACTCAATTTAAATTGTTCACCAATGGTAACGAGAAAATTTGTCAATTCTTGCATATATATGAGTGTAAACTTTTGAATGTGACTGTCGCGTGACAACTATACTTTGAATGGATTTGATGTATTAACTGAAGTTAGTAACATTTATGTACAATAGTATGCTCTTTGAAAAATGTACGGAAATTAGACAAATGACATATTTTTGATGCGCTTGAAGTTCTGAACGTTCAAATGGATGAAACTTCTTTTCGATGTCTTTTTAAACTAATGATAGTGATAAAATATTTATTTATTTCGATTTCAAATAGTAGATAACAAAAGAATCTTCAAATGCATGATTTAAAATAGTAGTTGGGACAATATTTGTAGATAAAATAGTATTGCGAAGAAAAAACTCCAGTAACATATGTTGTCAGACCAATCTAGAATGTCTCAGTCTGATTCAAACGTGAATTTTGTGTATCTAAATTGTTTCAAGATATAAGGGAAAGGTGCACACATTCGATAATTTCATTCAGTAAGGAGTGCAATGCTTAGAATTGAAATTACATAACTACTTCTCTGCTCGGTTTTCTACTTATTAGGTCTTAGTTCATTTTAAACTGAAATATTTGCATTACATATGAATCCTGTTCGGAACCCTGTTATGAAGTTTTCAGCGGAATTGTGTACACATTTTAATGATATTGAGATCATGTGGATTAAAGTAAATTTAATCCTGTTCGAAGTTGTGAGAAAATCTAAAAAGTTTCGATTACAATAGGATTTCTTACAATAAGTGAGAATTGTAAAAATCCCATTCAAAACTACAAATTTTCTTCAACTCAAAGTCTGAAATAAATGCAAAGCCTGTAACCAATATTTGTTGTTTCCTACTCAGAGTCATGCTGGAGAGCTTCTAGGATTTTATGGTAATCGAGAAAGACAAATGCTCTTTTCTCGTGCAATTCAGTCTCAAGTCTTTCAGTATTACAGATTCCAGTATTGAAGGCGCCTTCCGGGATGATTTGTATCAATCTAACCTCCTTTGGAATGAACCAATATTTTCTCAAACCAGATTATCATATAGCGGTTGATTTCTGTCGAGTTTGCATGCGTCGCTTTGTAAAAATTATTGATTCAAATAATTCGTTCCGGACAGGCAATTAATCACCTGATGCTGTAAGAAGGCCGGTTTTAATAAGATTATAAACTTATACTATGTATTTCAGAATTGTTTTTAACTCTGTAAGCAGGTTGTTGTTTGAACATGTTTGAACAATCAGATACTATTATTGAGTTACGTATTTATGAAAAATATTTTCTTAATCTGGTGTTTTTGTAGTCGGTCCTAATGTTTAGTTGCTCTGAACTCTCTATATTATGATTTATACAGGTTATTTCTCTTATCGATCGGATTTCTTAGATTAAATTACGCCGAACCTCATATGAGATAGGCTGCATCAGAGCGATCGATGTACATTGTACTTTATTGTGCATTGGGTATGTATTCCACACCCATTATAATCCATATAGTTATAGAACAAGCTGTAGTTTCCATCTTGCGCCTCCATGGCGCAGTACTGGGCACTTTGTTTTCTATGTGGCAGAAGGAAACCTGACACGGCTGTTGACTTCTCAAGTACAAACTGTATTTTCACCTCATGGCATTAATGGCACTCAAGACAGGCATTATAGTACAGAAACTACGTGGCTCTGGCAGTTTTTCAATTGCTTCTTCTACAAATTTACCAAACAAGGACAAAAAAGACAAGCTTTCCACGGTAAAAAGTATACCCTGACAAGTGAATTAAGAATTATTTCTATTCCGAAATTTTAACTTCATTGTTATGTCTATTGGTCCACCAATGAACCTTAATGGATTAAAAACTAGTTTAAAATTCTAAAAATTTGTTTTTATTTTTCTCTTAACCCATAGGTATAATTATTTAAGCTGTTGACATAAAATGTTTTCTACCTTATTGCGGCTTCGCTGCCTCGGAGTAAATATACTTTTTTTTTTTTTTATCATAAAAACTGTCCTTTACTACTCTTAAAAATATGTGAACAAAATTTCATGATGATCGTTTGAGTATTTAACGCGTGAAACGTAATAAAAAACCCACATTCGCATTTATTATAATATTAGTTAGAAAGCTAGGATACATTGTTTTGAAGAGCACCAGACAGTGGAGTGTGGTTTTTGTCAGAAAGACTTCTTATACGATCTTATATACGAAACAGATAAGGCTTGACTTTGAAACAAACAGAACGTATTTTCTTTGTTCATCTAAAAACATTGAGGTTGCTCAATAAATAGGCGTTCTGATTAGACCATTTTCCATCCACCTCTTATATTCATTGGCCAACATTCCACCCTGACCAACACCTTTCAGAACATCAAAAACATTTCTCTATTACTAAAATCTGAATCCTTCTTACATCTTTATCTTTTTTACATCTTTTACGTCTTTTTCACATTTATAAAAGATTCAGAATACAATTTTTTTGTTCTCCAAATTTGACCTACTCGAGTTTGATCAACAGCGAGTTTATTTAAGTCATTTATCCAGAGATAGAGCATCCAATTGTTGAAACCTTCAATTTTTTCAACGTAAATTTTCTCATGTATATTACGTTCTACGTTGCGTATTCTCTTTCCATAAATAAGACCATTTAAATCGCTCAATCACGTGCAGTTGCAAATGAAAAGTCTGGAGCAAGATCTTGAAATAAAAAGTTTTTAATTTTGAAAGCTCCTTCAGGGTTGAAGTGCCGCCAGTCAAAAGGGCGTCAGTGTCCAATTTTGGAAATTGGTTTTACATTGCCCGAAAGTAACTGTCGTCACTTAACTCATGTCCCTGTGGAAAATTATATGGTCCTGATCGATTTAGAAGTGGGTCAAAATCCATGTTTGGCAATTTAAGAAAAAGTAATTACATAATTATTTTCGACTGTTCTTCTTACGATTCTATAGTGCTAAGTAACATGTAGCTCCGAAGTAATTTCTCGTTCTCTTCTTCCAATAAAAAAAAAAACAAAAAAGTTACACAACAAGATTTTTCGGAGTTCGTTATTACATTCTCATTCTGGATGAGAAGGTATTGGTTTTATGTGAAAATTGCCTTTCGCGGATTTGATGAAATCTCCACGTTTTGAGACCCCCTGAGTCAGAAAAAATGGTTTTTACGAAGGTGTCTGTCGGTCTGTAGTCTGTAATCTGTGTACTCGATAACTTTCGAAAGAATGATCATATTCGATCGTACTTTGGCACCCATTTTGAGGGACCGAAAAGACAGGATGAGTTCGTTAACCAGACATTTTGGATGTAAAATCATAGGGAGAGGAGCGTTTTGAACATTTTTTTGGAATTTTTTTTTTCAAGGATCAAAAATTGTAAGTACAGTTTCTTATAGTAGGTAAAAAATGAAATAATTTACCCTCATGACTTTTTTTGATAAAAGCAAAATTTTCAGAGTTGTGGCATTTTCAAAATCAAAAAATATGAAAGAAAATGAGAAGTTTTAGCCAAATAGCGCAAGATTTAAAAGAAAGTCAGGGAGCAAAAATGTTTCTTCTTGGCAGTCCTACAAGATCGTGAATACGACTTTTCGAATTTTCTCAAAAAGTCGAAAATTCCATTTTTGATCGCAAAAAAAATAATGAAAAATAAGCTGTGAACTCTATAACTTTCGAAAAAATGCCCATATTGTATTTTGCTTTGGCACAGTCTTTTAAGGCCGCGGAAGAAAGGACGAGTTCGTTAACCAGCCATTTTTGACCAATGGTTCTGGTTTTATCCATCAAAGTCGCTTTTTGAAAAACCAAAATGCATGTTTCCGCTCAAACTATGCAAGATGCGAAAAAATGTTAACGTAAAAAATTATTTATTGTGGAAAGACCTATAAATTTCATGTACACCAATTTTTCATCAGATGCATAGTTTTTGTTAAAATCGAGAAAAATGTTACCAAGAATGAAAAGTTCCATTTTTGAGAAAAACTTTGCGCGATATGAAAAAAATGAAAGAAAATTGTTATCTTGAAAGTCTACAAATTCATTGTTGATCATTTTTCGATAGGACGAATTGTTTTCGTTTTCATCGTGATAACACACTTACCAAAAAAAAAATCCATCTTCAAACCAAACAATAAGAGAGAAGAAGAGATAATTTATAGAAAAATTGTTCATCTTAAAATGTTTTACAAGTTTTTCATGAAATTTTTTCCAATACGGCGTATATATATTTTTTTTGATCGTGACAACGCTGCTTAAACAATGAAAAATTCAATTTGATAGCCAAACTATGAGAGATTTAAATATCAGTGGCGAGTATTGTAATGAGAATGTATTCCTTAAGGACAGTAGAGCCTTAAGTAAACTTAATGTTAAAAAAATGAAAAAAAAATCTTCATAGAAGTGGAGGTTTTCAGCAGTTTTGCAATATTTGAAATTCTGTGTATGCATTACACTGTAAATTGAATTAGGCACGTATAAAGCTGAGCGCGAAGCGCCAAGTGTGAAAAAAACCGCGCGCGTAGCGCGAGGTAAATACATTATCAAGCGCGAAGCGCGAGATCCCTATGACGCGCGCAGCGCGCTATGAGAATGTGCCCGCGCAGCGGGCAGATTTTTTCTTTTAGAATTTTACTTCCATAGTTCGATATAGATCTACGTACATTATAGCTCGGAAGTACTCTTCTGTTTGAAGAAAAAACTAATGCGTTACTATCAGACTTCAATTGTACAATTTTAGAGTTGAAGATTTGCTTAAAAATTGTTCTGCATTAGATGAATCGTTTAGTTTTGAATGTTTTTGGAAATTTTATTAACTGAATTTTTGTTTTGAAATCTGGGAAATGACTATCAGGGGTTGAGTTTTGGCATGAGTCCAGTTTCTCGTGCGAGGTCAAAAATGGTAGTCGTGTTTTTATGTTTATAATTGATATTGTAAATAATAAAATGCCGAATGCGTTTCCATTTCCACATCTAGATTCAGCACCAACACATTACACTTGTGAGCTCTTTTGATATATGTGGGTCTGTTAAAATCAAGGTTAAAATCCATTTCCCAGGTATAATTCTTCACCATCATAATAATCACCTGCTACGAATGCGGGAACCTTGTTCGAGGAAGAGGAAAGTGCTTTGCGCCCCCGCCCTAAACTTGCACCCGGGGTGCATCTTGAAAACGAGACCCATACTGCACTATACATAGAAAGAAAATGGTTTAATGGTGTGGGTCTGGTGACAAGTGCGTTTGGCATGTTGTGACATAAAAATCACCCTATTCTGTATATATGCATGCCTGTGGTAGTAGAGTAGATGGTAGTCCGTATAGTAGAAAGAACTTCCTACGGAGATGGCGCTCTTCAGTGCCCGACCCATACCCCCGGGTGTTACCAGAGCTGTACAGGTAGTGACGTCATCACCCCAGCTGCTTCTCTTTTGTCCGTCTTTCCGTTTGCCACACACTATTCACACATACACGTAAATCCACCGATTTCAATCTATGTGATATGGGTTCATGATGTGCGGAGCAAAGTCGTCACGACGCGACGCGACGCGATGCGGATCGTGCAGAGTGTTGAGGTGAATCCTCGGAACTGAAATCACTTGGCCGTAAGTACATACTTGAGGTCGGATTACGTCGGGGTGTCAAAGTGCATCGTTTTCCCTTTTTGTCACGATTTCAAAGACGTGGACGTTTTCTCATTCAAGGATTGTATTCGTTTCATTACACTGATCAACAAAAATTACTTATCTCTGCTGGTACATTATATACATATTTACTGAATAATTGCATGTCCTTGAAGTTCTGAACGTTCGAATGAACGAAATATTTTCTCGCAATTCTATTATTCTTTAGAAATTGTTCCAAATACAGTATCTAATAATGCATTCGAAGTTCCTTTTGTAACTTACTATTTGAAATGGAAAAAATCTGCCCGCTGCGCGGGCATATTCTCATAGCGCGCTACGCGCGCGGCTCGCAAGTTTGAGCGCGCCTAGGGCAAGCGTCATTTGGATCTCGCGCTGCGCGATCGGCAACTTGCGTGCTGTATTCAGTTTACAGTGTAATGCATACAGAAAGTTTCAAATATTGCAAAACTGTTGAAAACCTCTACTGTTGTGGAAATAATTAAATAATTGAATTTTCTTTTATTTTTAATGAAAATAAAAAAAAAAAAATTTTGTATGGCTCTATCGGCCTCAAGGAACACATTCTCATTACAATTCTCACCACCGATACTTACAATTCGCATAGTTTGGCTAGAAAATTGAATTTTTCATTGTTTAAAAAGCATTGTCACGATTAAAACAAAGAATATACGTCTTATTGAAAAATAGTTCATATGAAACTCGCAAGCTTTTCCAAGATAAACCATTTTTCCATTCAATATTTCTTCTTGTCTCTTATTGTTTGGCTGAAAAATGGTATTTTGTAAGTGCGTTATAGTAGAAAAAAAAGAACGAAAACTATTCGTCTTATCGAAAAATAGTAAATTTGTCGATTTTTTTAAGGTGAACAATTTTGGTACTCTTGACTTCTTTCGTATCGGATAGTTTTGCTGAAAAATGAAGTTTTCCATCTTTGGTAACATTTTTCACGATTTAAATATAAACTATGCATCTTATGAAAAAAAGTATGCCAAAGCATAGTCCAATATGATATTTCTTTATAATATTATCGAGTCTACAGATTACAGACTACAGACAGACACCCTCGTAAAAATCATTTTTTCTGGCTTACGGGGTCTCGAAACGTGGAGATTTCATTACATTCCGCGTAAGTCAATTTTCGCAAAAAACAATACTTTCTCATTCAGAATAAGAATGTCAAAAAATTTTGATGAAAGTTGTTAAATTAGGAAGTATTCAAAATCTTAAAAGTTTATCATTTAAATTACAATGTATTTCAAGTTTGCACAAAATTTTATCTAAAAGAAATCAAAACAAGGTAAGTTACGAAGAACTTTGATGCTTGAACATCATTTTTGTTATCGACAAATCTGGAATTTAAACAAGGAATGTTTGCAAATCGCCAAATGCATTTTGAAACATGTTTGATACGGATGCATGAAACGGAAAAGAATATCCTCTCATAAAAATTCAAAGATTCGAAATCATCCCGTGGATGATTTATCACGCCAATCTCTAACCCATTAATTTCTTGACATGTTTTGTCAGGTGAGTAGAATGTGACAGCTTACTCATTTGCTCCGTACAATGACTCGACCGAAATGTATGAGGAGGAAAAATTCGGGACGTTTATTGAAACCTCCGTCCGTCTCAAGCGATTCAGAATACTTTTCCTGATATTCAATAGATTTTGACAATCCGGAAATAGCTTTCTGCTAACAGAAAAGTTATTGATATAGTGCTTTTCTATTATTATCAAAGCAAAAAAATTTTTAACATCAAGAGTTTGAAAAATGTTATAAACAATAATATGAATCCTATGAATATTTTCTTGTACTGAAATAGAACATCAACATATGTCCCGGAAGTTCTGAACGTTCAAATGAACGAAATTTTTTCTTGCAATTCCATTTTATCTACAAATATTTTTCGAACTACAATTCAAAATAACGTATTTGAAGTTTCTTTTCTAATCTACCATTTGCAATGGAAATGAATAAATATTTTAGCACTATTTCTAGTTTACAAGAACACCAGAAAGTAGTTTCGTTCATATGAACGTTCAGAACATCAAGCACATATCAACATAACTCGCCCATAGGAAAAAGTTTTAAAAATATGTCCTTTTTCGACTTGAGGGACAAATTTACCATAGGTTGACAATAAAAGGAAAAAGATTTAAACTTCCGCGTCAGGAATTACTTATATAGCTATAAGTAACAGGTACAGCCAATGAATTGATAGAGAAAAAAATACCTGCAAATAAGACATGTGAAAATATCGAATGTTCTTCGATAGATTCTTTATTTTACTATGAAAATAACCTGAAATTCTAAATGACGAAAAAATGTTAAAAATACGATTCCGTATAAAATTTTGAACCCATAAAATTTCTTTCTTTTTGTAAATTAAAGCTAAATGAATTCTTTAGAGATCTCTGAGGCCGATTTAAAAAATAAGAAAATTATTGTTTATTTCATTGGTACACAAAGATAGCGAAAATTGTAAACTTTATAGGATATTGTTACTATAAGAACACGCAATCCATTCGAAATGATTAATTTTAGTGCTCAATCAATATTTAAACATTCGCGAAACATTACCCAACAGTTTATTATAAGATAGTAAATTTTTATCAACAATTGTATTGTTATAAACACTGGTGAGTGATTTTTGTTTGGCTTTGAATATTTATTAGGCGATTTCTTATTTCAATCCAATTTGAAGTAACACAAAAACATATAAGACAAAACGGAATATATTTGTTATTGTAATAAACAAATCTTTTAAACAAATGCACAGTTTGAGCAATTTTCAAGAGTTTCAGTTCCTTTTTCTTAAACGTACTTTGTTAGTTTTGCTAGTAATACTTTTCTCAATTATATTGTCATTTCATGAGAAATGTGATTGTTATAAAGAAATTTTGTGAATAAATGCGCAGTCTGAACAATTTTTGAGTGTTTGAGATCCTTTTTTTTTATAAATGTGCTTTTTTGACTTGAGAGTGATATTGCAATAAATTATGTTGCAATTTCATGACAATTTTGTGATTGGTATAAACAAATGTTATAATCAAATGTGCAGATTGGAAATTTTTTCGTGTTTGAGGTAATTTTTCCAAAATTTGCTTTGCTTGACGTAGCAGTGATGTTCCAATAAACTATATTGTCATTTTATAACACTTTTGTGACTGTCATAAACAAATGCACAGTTTGAAAAATTTTTAAGCGTTTAGTTACTTTTTTTCATACCTGCATTATTCAGATTTGCTAGTGATACTTTTTCTCAATTTTATTGTCATTTCATGACGAATTTCATCGATATAAACAAATTGTATAAATAAATGCGCAAGTTTGAGAAACTACCAAGTCTATAACAAAAAAAAAAAAGTACCTCAAATACTCAAAAATTGTTTCAACTGCGCATTTCTTCATTTCATCTTCGTTCTGTCTTCATATGTTTTTATGTTGCTATTAAAAACAAAAATTGCTGAATAAATATATAAAACCGCGTAATTATCACTTGCAATTGTTTATGACAATACAATTGATAATAGCAATTTATTAAGTTATAATTAACTATTAGGTTATGTTTTGCGAATATTTAATTATTGAAAATTGTAGCCGGAATCGTATTTTGAATATTTCTTCGTCATTTTGACTCACTCTGCGACGTAAGACCACCGAAACAACCTCAGAGACTATTATTATTCTCTTCCTCTGTGAGCAAACGCGGTTTCCATCTAGCCGAAATTTTTTGCATAGACAACTCATGCAAAATTGTAACGACTTCATCTTGCGACGTGCCTGTAGCCTGAACTATTTCGCGCACTTTAATTCATCGATCACTCTAAATCATATTGTGGATCTTGTCAATCATTTCAGGAGTAAAAGGAGATGTTTCGAGTCTCGATTGTCTACAAAACTAAAAAATTTTGTACACAATTGAAACCCGGAACACCTCTTTTTTATTATAATGGATTATCGTGAAAGCATCGAATTTATCATTTCGAGAGTGGTCACTTCCCCTAGGTGTCCTGAACGATCTTCATCTTTTGCGGATGAACAAACACGTTTGAAATCATTCACCCAATAGTAAACACTTGCAAACACAGGAGCATATGTGACAGGAACTTCATCTAACTCAGCTTCGATTTTTTTCGGCGTTTAAGCCGTTCATAGTGCTGCTTACTGAAATAAAATCTTTATCGACAGTACAAACGCAATCTCTTGGATTATCTGAGGACTTATTGAACGACCCTCGTATATTTATATATCTCTATCCGGGACTGTTTGTTTACATAATGCAAAATAGAGTTCAATTTTCATTTTTCATGATAATTTTAATATTTGTTCGTTATTTGGCCGTAATCTTTATCCACAGTTACCCTCAAAATTGATAACATCTCGATAATTTCATGATATTACAATTCATGATGGGCATTGATATTGAAAAGAACGATTTTTCCTTGTCTTGCTTTCATAATTTGAGAAATTTTCATATCTTTTTGTGATAAATAGTGTTTCTTTTTTAGATTTCTTTTGTATATTGTATAGTTTTGCTAAAACTGGAATTTTTCATTCCCAATGTGGTTCTTCACGATGAAAACAAACCATGCGTCTAATAAGAAAAAATTTTAAGGCAAATTTGTAGATCCTTTTGAGGTGGACAGGTTTGCTTCCGAACATTTTGTTTGCATCTCGTATAGTTCAGCCAGAACATTAATTATCAATATCATTTTTGCCAATAAAACAATAATCACGTGTCCTTACAAAGAATGGTCAATAAAAAATCTGTAGATCTTTTTCAGGTGAATCATTTATGTTTCATATTTTCGTCTCATTTTTTTTTCTTGTCCAGTTCAAACGAAAAATGGAATTTGTGATTTTTGAGTATTTTGTTTTATGATTGAAACCGTAACCGATGGTCAAAAGAGGCTAGTTAACGAACTTGATCTTTCTTTTTGGACCCTCAAAACGTGTGCCAAGGCGCAATCTAATCCAACTCAATGGAGAATTGAGTTACTGAGGTCTGGGACACAAGACCGATAGACACCATCATGAAACCTGTTTTTCGAATTCAGGGGATTTCGAAACGTGGAAATTTCATGAAATCCGCTGAAGTCAATTTTCACATAAAAGTAATACCTTCTCATTATGATGTGACAACACGCTAACAGTAGGCGGAAACATATCGTCGGTGAAGAACCAGCATAGTACATCTTATTTTCCAGAAGGCACTTAAAAAGCCTTTAAAACCGTTTTACTGAAGTGTTCCCCCGAAAATTAGATGTGTCATGCTGGTTCTTCACCGACTATATGAGCTCTAATGTGGACAAAGTAAATGGATTGACTCAAAGATTATTATTATTATTATTAATCAAAATGGGTTCGTAAACTATTTCTGGAGATAATTTTTGTTTAGTTTAGTTGAATATAGTTAAGAAGTTGAATAATAATATTTGACATTTTTCTTGCTTCAGGCAACTTAATTTTATACGGTTATCCTTATTTACTATTATTATGATATTGAAAAATTAATCTCTCATTGCTCAATGTGGATGGTTGATGTAAGCTTTATGGAAAATGATTAATGCTCATTAACTATCGGATAAGATTCTGGATATAAAAAACCTGAAAAGGCCACCACTATTTGTCCACTTTTAAATTAATAATCTTGTTTCGCATCATTGCAAAGAATATGTAGACACTGTTACCAAGCAACGCGAGAAAAGCGTATCAAAGTTGCGTCTTTACTGTAAAAGAGTGCAAGCTGGTTATTAAGGTTCTTGCTTGGACAGTGGGACTAAATGCATGTCTTTCAAGAGTTATGTTCTCTGTTTCCTCTTCTTGATATGGTTCGTGCTACACAGCTACAGCTACAGTTCAAAGCAGTTCAAAGAGCAAACAGACACCAGTCTCAGGAGAATTGCCGAGCCATCTTTATGGTATACTGACGAATGTCCCTGACTTGTATGGGAATGCTCCTCGAATGCTGCATAGGTCTCAGTGACTGCTCGAATTTAATATGGGTGCGCGGGGGATACATATTCCATCTCCTCGGGGCAAACGCTGGAACGGTTTCTTATTTTGTATGATGGAAAATGAGAACAGGAGAAAGAGCGACTACCGTCAGCGGGAGAACAGGTCCGTATCACAATTCTTTTTCTCCTTTCCCCTGCTGCTTCTGCCTTTTAATTAAAACTACCGCCAAACACGATAACTATCAAGCATTACTGGATTAGTTGATGTGCTTGGAGTTCTGAACGTTCAAATGAACGAAACTTTTTTCTGATGTCTTGGTAAACTGTGAATAGTAGTAAAATATTATTTTTATTTCCATTGCAAATAGTATAATACATAAGGAACTTCGAATGCATTATTCAAAATTGTAGTTGGAACAATATTTGTAGGTTGAATAGAATTGCGAAAAAATATTTCGTTCCTTTGAATGTTCAGAACTTTCAGGACATTAATCATTAGAGTTTGAGAATCCAATTGTGACCAAGATATAACTACGAGACGTCGGAATGAAAAATCTATAAGGCTAATTTTTTTCTTTACTGTATTCAACGGCTTCAAGTATTTGAGGGCACTTATAATTAACATACATAGATAAGATGCAAATGTATATATGAACCCAAATCATGTGCCTGAAGTTTTGAACGTTCAAATGATCTGAATATTTCTCCCCACTTTCTATTTTGCCCATAAGTATTGATCTTTATATATTGTGTATCAAATATCTCAGCACTGTTTCTATCTTACAAAGCCACCAGTAGAAAAATTGGTTCATTTGTATGTTTAGAGCTTGAGGCACGTGAAAAATCAGGGACAGATTCTGTTTTCGACACAGAAGAAACGAAAAATAAAGTTAACATCGATTTCAGGTAATAGTTCACTGCAACAAATATCAAGCCTGCCGTCGTTTGGGTTCATTAAACTGGAGCAAAATAGCAATTCCCAGCTGTCAAT
Organism: Neuroterus valhalla; assembly: GCA_011762715.2. Classification (NCBI taxonomy): domain Eukaryota; kingdom Metazoa; phylum Arthropoda; class Insecta; order Hymenoptera; family Cynipidae; genus Neuroterus; species Neuroterus valhalla. The sequence goes on from WSXT02193075.1 coordinate 16,943, forward strand.
TACTTATTTTTCAGTGTCCTAAAAAAAGAGTTCTTATACTCTTAAAATATCCCAATCTATTTCAGAGAAGACTAATAAGCAATAACAATGTTATGTTTGTTTTTTTTGCCGATCCTACGTTCTACCTCAATTTTCTCACTCCCCCCTTAGATGTCGAAGGAGGTTCGAGTTGTTACCAATCACAATTTCGGGACTAATCACTCTCCTGTGATCTATTAGTATATTGTTCCCTAGCCATTCTATTCAATTGTGAAAGTGGGTTTAAGGTGTCACCCTGCTCCTCTTCTTGATTTGTTTTGGAGGTTCAGCCTTTCTTTCTTCTGGGACAGATCTTTGTTTTGGGATCGATCACAATGCTGGTATCTCTCTTCCTCTTATTCTTATATATTATTGGAAAAGAGGATCCGAGGTTTAAACAATCACTATCATGTAACTATTTACTTTTTTCGACCATTCACTCTTCCATGATAGGTCAGTATATCCCCCTCCCGTTCAATGCAGAAAGGAGGTTTGAATGGTGACAAATCAATATTTGTGACCAATCCCTCTTCTATGACTAGTCACTTTACTCTAACTCTCCTCCTCTCCTTAAATGGCAAACGAGTTTGTGTTACGACAAATCACTCTTCTAAATAAACGTTTATTCTTCAGCCTATTGACCTTGACAATATAACTAGGTGTACTTCTGGCCAACCCCAGTGTCCATCTGATGTACCTATCCTATACCCTATTCACCTCACTTTCAAAATCATCTGCAAAGAACCTCTTCTCCAACCCCTACACCTGCTCATCACAACATTTGCCCTCCTTACTCCTTCCTTCATATGACCATTCACATTTCCATTCCTCCAAAATAGGAAAACCAGGTACGCAAGCTCTTTCATCCCCTGCACCGCCATCCACTTCCCTTCCCCCTCCCATCTCCTCTCCTGAACACCATAACCTTGAACTTTTCTGCATTCAACTCTGACAGACTCCTATCCAGGTACCTCCTCACACTCTTCAAAATCTCTTTCAATGCCTTTCCCTTCGACATCATTTCGTAGCCTCTCGGGCAATACCATTGCGAACACTGTACGCCGTTTTCATCAATGTGGTTCCTCTATAGTTGCCCTGCCTATCCCTATCCCCCTTTTCATACAGTGGCACTATCCGCCCTTCCCTCTACTCTCCTGGAAATCTCTAACCGCAGGTTCCTAATTCGTCACTCTGTCCCTCCTTCCTCTATCGTTCTTCTACTGCCCTCATCTTTCTTCCGTTCGTCTGATTCCTTGAATGATTCTTTGAAAAACTCCTTTCATTCCTCACTTCCGATCTTATCAATTATCCCCTCCCTATGCTTTCGAAACCTATTCATCATCTTCCACACGTCCCACTCGGTCTCAACACTTCTCAACTTTTATTCCAGATCCGTGTCTTTACCTTGCTCTTTTCTTTCACACATCAACCTCAACTTCTTCTTCATCTCCACGTACTCCTCTCTCTTCGCAATTCCATCATTCCCCTTCTTGTATTTCCTTTTCATCCATCTCATTCCCTATTCCACCAGGGTTTCTCCCTTCCTTTCTTTGTCTTCTTTCTAAACCTTTTCTTTTTCACACAACCTGTCACCTTCACTTTCAGAACCTCCCATATATCTTCCACTAACTCCCCTTCAAAACTCACTTCCCCTTGCTACTCCTGGTACTTTTCTATAGCGTCCCCTCTCCATATCTCTCTCTCTCTTATCGAAACTTCTCCTTCTCCTTGCCTTTCACAGCCCTTTCCTCTTATGTGTAAGAATAGAGGCGGATGGTCTGATTCTATCTTTCCTTCTACTGCGTATCTCTCCATCTGCTCCCATGGTGTCCAGTGGTCCTTGAAGTCCTTAAAGTCCTTGAAATGTCCTTGAATTTTGTCTGTCCTCGAAAAGTCCTTGAATGAACTTCAATTTTACGCAATGTCCTTGAATTTTCCATATTAGATCGAATCTGATATTATTTCAAAATATTATCATTAACTAACCTAAAAATTGTACCTCAGATCTGCTGAAAATTACGTGTATACATTCGTGCGTAATGATATTTTTTTTCGAAACCATTCTCTTAAAATAGATACGGTTGTTGCAATAAATATTCTTCCGTATTTCGAGCGCGAATACACCATTCGTAACCTGGTGTCCTGAAACAACCTAGAAATACCTTAGAAATTTTCTGAGGATGTCCTTGAAATTTTCTGAAAATGTCCTTGAAATGTCCTTGAATTCAATACTGACCATTTATTGGACACCTTGGCTCCCGCCCATGCAAATCCATGACCACATTGTCTATCACCGACGCTCCCACCTTTCTCTCTATACGTGTACTCTCCATCTTCGTTCCCTGTTATGGTATCATTCGCGACCACCTACCCTCTATCCATCATCCAGTCTCTCAAAATCTCCCCCTCCTTATTCATAACCGTGTCCTTCGATCTCGTTTGAAATTTTTTCCCATCTTTGTAGAAACCCCCATCCCTCCCTATTCTTGCATCGACCCCCCCCCCCCCACCCCCACCCCACCCCTCCCCCCCCCCTCTTTCCTCAAAAAACCCCCCCCCCTCCCATTT
>WSXT02193086.1:0-19527 GCA_011762715.2 Neuroterus valhalla
AAAATACAATGTTTGAACAAAATAGTTGAATTTTGAACTAAAAGAAAAATTTTTTTCTAACTGGAAATGGAACAGTAACATTATTAGTTTAAGAAATCAATTTCCTGAAACACAGAATCTTCAACTGATAGAGTTAAAATTCCGAACAGATAAATTTATTTTTAATAAAAAGATCAATTTTCGAACAAAATTTTAATTCTCGGATTTTGAATTCAAAAAAAAAAATCGAGTGTAAACAAAACAAATGAATTTTTAACTACAATTATATTCGGTTGAAAAAAAAACTTATATACGAAAAACTAATTTTCGACGACAAAAAAAATTAACCTTCAAACAAATCGTTACATTCCTGAAGAAAATTAATAATTTTCAAATGAAATTATAATATTGAACCAGGAAGACGAATTTTCAACTGAAATCATGAACCTTCACAGTTGAATTTTTGACCGAAGTCAATTTCCATTCGAAAATACAATTTTTCAACAAAATGGTTGAATTTTGAACTACAAACATAATAATTCTCAACCAAAAATTTTTATTTGCATTGTTAACCGCAAAGAAGAATTTTTGAACAAAAAAAAAAAAAACTTTCAGAGAAAAAAGTCATTTTTTGACGGAAAATCGATTTGTTATTAAAATTGATCAATTTTTAACGAAATAAATATTTTCACATCAGAAAGAAAGATTTTCAATCAAATTGTTGAATTTCAGACTAGGAAAGATAAATTTCCTATCAAATGAAAAAAAAGTTTAATTTTCAGTTGAAGAAATTGATTTTTAAGCAAACTCATAAATTCCCAGGGAAAATATTTAATCTTTATCTGGAAGATTCAAATCTTCCGTATTTCATGCAGAAAAGACGGTTTTTAACCCATAATTATGGGTTTAACAATGGATTCAGAAGAAAAATTATTTCATCAATCAAAAAAATTAATTTTCAATCAAGAACTATGTATTCATAACAGAATAATTGACCTTTTAACTGAAAAAGAAAGGGTTTTAACCAAAAATAAAATGGTTTTTCAAGTTAAAAAAAAAGTTTAGAAGAGATGAACTATCGATAAAATAGTTACATTTTGAATTAAACAGATGAATTTTAAACTGAAATTAAACATATTCAGTCAAAGAAGACGAATTTCAAATTATTATTATTGAGTTTTCACCTGAAAATAAAAATTTTGAATAACAAAAGAAAATGAATTTTCAAAAAAATCGATCGATTTTAAAAAAATTAGTTGAATTTTGTCTAGAAAAGGACAAACGGAAATGGAGTCCACCTTAAAAGAAATTTTTTTTACAAAATTCTTAAATTCGACATCAAATAATTGAGTTTTCATGGAGAAAAAAAAAAATTAATTTTGAACCAAACTTGAATTGTTGACCGTGGAGAAGAATTTTTGAACAATAAAGTAACCTTCCGAAGAAAAATATAATTCTCTACCTTAAAATCAATTTTTTTTAAAACATATGAGTTTTCAACGAAATAATTGAATTTTCGATTTAAAAGAACAATTTTTCCTCACAAATTATTGAATTCTAGACTAGAAAAAATCAATTTTCTACTGAAAATGAAACCGTTTAATTTTCAATTGAAGGAATTGATTTTCTACCTAAGAATAAGAATTTTCTACAAAATAGATCAATTCGGAATCGAATGGTGGAGTTTTTATGTAAAAAAAATTAATTCCAAACCATTGTTCAACGTAATATCTTGCATTGTTGACTGTGAAGAAGAATTTTGGAACAAGAAAATTAACTTACGAAAAGAAAGATAATTTTCTACCCAAAAATCGATTTTCCAACGAAAAAAGTGAATTTCCCACAAAATAATTAAATTCTCGATTCAAAAGTACAATTTCTTATTCAAATTGTTGAATTTCAGACTAGAAAGCTCAATCTTTCACTAAAAATGGAACAGTTTAATTTCCAATCAAAGGAAATAATTTTCTACCAAACTTATGAATTCTCAGGTAAATTGATGAATCTCGAACCGGAAAAGAATTTTCACCAAAAAAAGATGAATTGATCTTTAACAAAGTTGAATTCTTCAAATCAAATCATAAGATCTCTTTCTAATTAACGATGAAGAAGCGGTCGTTTCTCCTATTCTAACGGCGAAATTCTTAATTTTCTAGGTTCATTCAAGATAAAATTCTATTGAAAAGGAACTAGTTGAATTAATTAAACTTTGTTAATTGTTGAAGAGGAAGGAATAATATGTGACGTTCCGCGAAGAAAATGCCGTAACAGTAACAGAGATCAGGAAAATTCGACATGATAAGCGATTGAAGAAACGGTAGTACATTATTTGGAGTCAGTAAGTGGGGGGCAGTCTCGAGAATCCATCCCCTCCACTTCGAAAACGAACGAATCTTCGCGCGCCGTGTTCATGCGTTCAGCCGTCCAGCGTGCTCCGGCAGTAGGATTGTGTAGTAGGTGGAGGGGGTAGGTTTCTCGGTTCCTTCGAGCGTCTCGAAATACATTCGATTCACGTCTCACTTTACACTTACCATTAAATTACTATTCAAGTTTTGCAGTAAGAGAAATGATTTTTTGCTCTAAAATTTTCAACTGTTAACTTATGCGAAGTAAATTCTGGTTTTTTTATTCAAATTCCCCTGAATTTTTTTCTTTTAATGGAATCATAAATGTATATTATTTTCGAAGAATATGTGAAGAATCGAGAAGTTGAAGAAATTTGGAGAGAGTGAAAGTTCCGTAGGACCGGTGTGAGCCAGGTTTTTGGCATTGGGCCTTTCGATTGGGGGGCCACGGTTCCTATCGAGGTCAGTAGTACCACCACCTCCCGGATAAACGGCTTCCACGGTTCGCGTGTCTCTACGCAACCAGGCCGTCCCAAAAAGTTTTGGTAGTCCCTCGCGTTCACATCCTATTTTCGCGGTTCTTCCGTTCTTTTCCTCATTTCTCGATTCGCCTTCACCGTTACTCGCGTGTGCCTGTACAAAAATTTACTTTTACAGAAACGGCTCGAAACTGATATTTTAAAATCTACAATTTTCGGTTGTGAGATTTAAAATCCAAAATTTAAAATAAATAAGATTATATTTTTAAAAACTATTTATTGTTTCAGTGTAAAAAGTGGAACAGTGATTAAGGAAAATACAATTTTGAAGGGTGAACATACAGTGAAAGATGGAATACGAATTTGGATTTAAAGTGTGGAATAGTTTTGTGCTTGATTTTTTTTATGAGACATGTCAAGGATTATGAGGAAGGATTATTTTGTGCCTTTGATGCAGATTTCTGGTGGAAAACAACATGAAATATTCTGGATGAAAAAGTGATTTTACGATGTGCGCCAAGATGAGTGTACTACAGGGTCGTCATTTGGGTAGGAATTCTATTTCCTTTTTTAATTTTTTAAAATCATTTTCTTTAAAGACTGAAATGAAATAAATTTTAAAATCAAGAATTAAAAATTAAATCAAATACAATTTATAAATTGTATAATAATATATAATATTTCGAAGGAAAAACATAGAATATTCTAGGAATGTTAGATTTCTTTGAATTAAACCAGGAAGATATTTGTGATTATTGAATTATTGATCATTGAAAGAATGTTCAATATTTATCAACAATTTTGAATTAAGTTGCATTTTTTTAAAATGAACCTTTGAACAAAATATTTCCCTCCAAAAACCAACGAAGAATGTAATTGTTCAGTTATCTGTTGAGAAAACATATGCGGAAAAAGACAAACTTTCAATAAAATTGTTTTATAATGAATCACAGAGAAAAATTTCTAACCAATATTATGCAAGAAAAGGAATTCGCAGAAACTAATTTGAAAAATAAACAAACTTTCCACAAAATAGTTTTATAATAAATCAAGAAGAAAATTTTTTAATCAGAAAGATCCAAGAAAAGGAATTTGCAACTAAAATCTTATTTTTTCATGCAACAAATATTAATTTTCAGCAAAATACTTCAACATTTAACTGAAAAGGAAAGATTTTGAACCAAAAATGAAATCGTTTTTCAAGTGTAAGAAAAAAATTTTCAGAAGAGACGAATTTTTATAAAACAGTTACATTTTGAATTAAATCAAACCAAAAAAAAAGAATGATCGAATAGTCATTATTTTAAAAAAATTGATTTTCAAACAAATACTTAAACTTTGAACTAAAAAAGATGAATTTCCGACCGAAAATGGAATCGTTCTCCTTGTTGAAGAATTCATTTTTTAGAAAAATAGAGACTATGGACAAACAGATAAATTTGGAATCAAAAAAATGAATTTCTAACTGAAATTATCAATATTTAACAAACAAAAACAATGCATTTTCAACAAACGAGTTCAAGTTTCAACGAAGTTTAGTTGAGTGTTCAAACAAAAAAAGATTGCAATTTTCAAATTAGAACAGCTAATTCAATATAAATAAACGAATTTTCAACAAAATATGTTATCATCAACCAAAACAAGATAATTTTCAACCAAATAGTTACATTTTCAAACGAAAAAGATTCAACCAAAAGATTTTCACCTATTAGGATTGAGTTTCGAATATAAAATAAGAAGTTTTATTGAATTATATCAATTTCCGGCCTTATACTTAAATTTTAAACTAAGTAGATAAGTGAGTTGAATTTCCACTTAAGAAAAATATATTTCGACAAAAAAAAGAACTTCTAACAAAATAATGGGATTTCCAACTGAAAAGATGATTTTCAAGAAATAAAATTTATCATCGACAAAGGAATTTTACTCGAAAATGAGTAATTAATTATTCAATAACTGAAATGGTCATTTCCGGTAAAAAAAAGGTAAAAGCATCCTAAAAATTCAAGTTTGCAACAAGAGAAGTAGAAATGGAAATTGAACTTTTTTATGCAAAAAAAATGAATTTTGAACCAAAAAGGTTGATATTAAGAAAACTGTACACTTTGGACGAAAAAGATTAATTTTTAATCAAATTGTTAACTTTTTGACCCAGAAGATCAATTTTAAAAAAAACTGTGAACTTTTGAACCAAGAAGATAATTTTTCATAAGAGAAAATTCAGTTTCTTTATAAGAACAAATTTCAAGCGATTTATACAAATTTTCAACTAAAAAAGATAAGTTTTTAATAAAAAATTGGAGAGTTCGATTTTCGATTTTTTAACAAAAATCATAAATTTAAAACCAAAAACGATGAATCTTCAATGCAAAATAGAATATTTGATTTAAATGTTAAATATTATATATTTTCACAAAATTTTTCAATTAAATCGATGAATTTTTCAACAAATGATACATTTTTCAACTAAAAAAATGAGGTTTCAACTAAAATTCTAAATCTTCAACTGGAAGAGTTGAATTTTAATTTCGAAAAAAATGTTTTGTTCTTGATATTTATTTTAAATTAAAAACTGCAACTCCTGGCAATTAAATAAAAATGATTAAATTTTTGAATTATTCGTTTCCAATTTGTTTAAATCATTCATTCGCCAGAAATTTCATTCCAAAATAAAACTGTCTAACATTTTGAAAGGGAAATTACAAAATTTGAACTCCTTTCTGATAAAAAATTACCAATTCGGAAAACTTCATTCTTAAATTCGTGCCTTTTGATTCAAAATCCAAAAACCAACATGATAGAAGTAATAATGATAATAATAAAATTCGAAAAATGAAATGAAAGCGTTTGGTAGAATCTTTGTTCGTTTTCGGGATAAAATTATTAATTTGCCATTAAATGTGAAATTCTTCGAGTTACTTTCGATCTCAGTTTTTGTCTTTATCGCAAGATTTCAATTTTATGCGAATTTTTTTCTAAGTTTGCGTAGTGCGCGGCATTGCAATAATTTTGAGGCGAATGACATTTCAACTTGGCGATCGCGACTCTGTTCGCCAACATCGGCCTTCGGGTCAATGACACCGACGTTGCGATTTCACAATTGCGCGGTTCGCTAATTGCAAATCACAATTTCTTACTGTCCCCGTCGCCCGCACTTCACTCACGCTCAAAAATTTAGAATTCCAAAACCAGATAATATTCCATGAAAAAATTACATATTAAGTTCGGCTTCTTCTTTGGTTATCTGCAGTTTTCCACTCCCCTGATAAATGTTCGGGCGAACGCGCACATTCCAAACAAAACTGGTGCTCACTGAGGATTTATTTTCTATGTAGGAATTAAAAGAAAGTGTGATGTATAATAAACGGAAAACGAGATTATTTTTCTGGATCTTATATTTCTTGAGGAGTGATTTAATATCATTTTCTGGACTTCTGTTTGGAATTGATGACTACAGCAAGTTAGGAATGGAAGATATGTATCATTTTGTCAGCATACATCTGTCTTTTCCTCTTGCGAGTCAAGCTTTCTAGAGGAAGAGTCTTTCTTGATCGTTACTCAACTTAGGGTCGAGCTAGTGATTGGTATCGTTGCGATTCTATAGCACCGAATGATGCAAGATATAGAGAACCATGAGGTACCGCGTAACCCCCTAGAACATAAATCCCCGTATTTAACATCAAATGAAAAATCAATGAAGTTTGCTTGGTCTAAGCAACCAAATCTTGAAAATGAGGAACTTGAGAATGGGAACATAAAAATAGGAGTTTTTAGTAACCTTTTGTTGAAAATAGGGGGCTTTAGAGGCAAAATCTTGAAAAAATGGTACTTGAGGTAAGAAATATCTTAAATACGGGACTAACCAAATATTGAACTAATGGGTCTTAAGAGGCTGAATTTTGAACATTGGGAAAAATAGGAGACTTCAGAGAACAAATTTTGAAAATAGGGGACTTGAGGAATGAAACATGAAAATAGGAGTTTTCAGTTACTGCATCTTGAAAAAAGTATAATTTTAGAGGCCAAATCTTGATGGGGTTGGACTTTAGAGACCAAATATTAAACTTATGGGTCTTTAGAAAGTAAATTTTGAAAATAGAGGACTTCAGGGACCAAATCTTGAAAATAAGGAAGTTATGAAATGGAACATAAAATAAAAATAGGAGTTTTTAGTAACCACTTTTCGAAAATAGGGGACTTTAGAGGCTAAATCTTGAAAAAATGGTACTTGAGGTAATAAATCTCTTAAATACGGGACTAACCAAATATTGAACTTGTGGGTCCCAAGAGGATGAATTTTGAAATTAGGAGACTTCAGAGACCGAATCTTGAAAATAATATAAATGTTGAAAATAGGGAACTTGAGAAATAAAACATAAAAAAAGTATTTTCAATTACAACTTCTTGAAGATAAGGTATTCCAGGAGCAAAATCTTTAAAAAGTGGTACTTGAGGTAACAAAGTTTTTAAATACGGGATTAACCAAATTTTGAACTTAGGAGCCTTAAGAGGATGAATTTCGAAAATAGGGGAAAATAGGAGACTGAAAATAGGGGATTTGATGAGCAAAATATTTCAAAAATGGTACTTGAGGTAACAAATCTCTTAAATACGGGACTAACCAAATGCTGAACCTATGGGTCTCAAGAGGATGGATTTTGGAAATAGGGGAGTTCAGGTACCAAATATCTTAAATGAAAGACTTGAGAGACCAAATATTGAAAACGGAGGACTTCAGAAATCCAATTTATGAAAATAGGAGGCTTCAGAGACCAAATATTGGAAATAAGCTAAATGTCGGAAATAGGGAACTTGAGAAATAAAACATGAAAATAGGATTTTTCATTATAACTTCTTAAAAATAGGGGATTTCAGGGTCAAATTATTAAAAAAATGGTACTTGAGGTAAAAAATCTCTTAAATACGGGACTAACCTTATATAGAAGTTATGGGTCTTAAGAGGATCTATTCTGGAAATAGGGGTCTTTAGAGATCCAATTTCTGATGATAGGGGACTTCCGAAACCAAATATTCAAAATATAGGACTTGAGGGAACAAATCTGAAATAACGGAACTTGAGAAATGAAACATAAAAATAGGAGTTTTTAGTAACCACTTCTTAAAAATAGGGGACTTTAGAGAAAACAATCTTCAGAGAATGGTACTTGACGCAACAAATTTCTTGAACACGGGACTTACCAAGTATTGATCTTATAGGTCTTAAGAGGATGAATTTTGTAAAAAGGTGACTTTAGGGACCAAATCTTGAAAACAGTAGGCTTGAGTAACCGAAAATTGTAAGAAGGGGACTTCAGAGATCCAATTTTCGAAAATAGGAGACTTCAGAGGCCAAATCTTGAAAATGAAATAAATGTTGAAAATAGGAAAATTGTGAAATGAAACAGAAAAAGAGGAGTCTCTAGTTATCACTTATTAAAAATAGGGGATTTCAGGGGCAAAATCTCGAAAAAAGGTAATTGGGGTAACAAATGTCTTAAATACGGGACTCACCAAGTATTGAACTAATGAGTCTCAAGAGAATAAAATTGTGAAAAATAAGGGACTTAAGAAACGAAATATTGGAAATAAAAGACTTGAGTGACCGAATATTGAAAAAAGCGGACTTTGGGAAACAAATCTTGAAAATAAACAAAATGCTAAAAAGAAGGAACTTGAGGGATGAAAAATAAAAATAGGATTTGTCAGTTACCACTCCTTCAAAATAAGGGACTTTCAAAGGCAAAATCTGGAAAAAAATGGTAGATACTTGAGGTAACAAATCTCTAATATGAGACTTTGGAGACCATGTATTGAACTCATGGGTCTTAAGCGAATATTATTTTGAAAAATAGGGTACTTTCAAAGGCAAAATCTGGAAAAAATGGTACTTGAGGTAACAAATCCCTAATATGAGACTTTGGAGACCATGTATTGAACTCATGGGTCTTAAGCGAATATTATTTTGAAAAATAGGGTACTTTCAAAGGCAAAATCTGGAAAAAATGGTACTTGAGGTAACAAATCCCTAATATGAGACTTTGGAGACCATGTATTGAACTCATGGGTCTTAAGCGAATATTATTTTGAAACATAGGGTACTTCCAAAGGCAAAATCTGGAAAAAATGGCACTTGAGGTAACAAACCTCTTCAATATGAGACTTTGCAGAAAATGGATTGAACTTCTGGGTCTTAAGAGAATATTATTTTGAAAAATAGGGTACTTTCAAAGGCAAAATCTGGAAAAAATGGTACTTGGGATAACAAATCTCTTTAATATGAGACTTTGGAGAAAATGGATTGAACTTCTGGGTCTTAAGAGAATATGATTTTGAAAAATAGGGTACTTCTAGAGGCAAAATCTGGAAAAATCGTACTTGAGGTAACAAATCTCTTACATATACGACTTTGGAGGCCAAGTTTTGAACCCATTGGTCTTACGAGGATAATATTTCGCAAAATATGGGAATTTAGGGACCAAATATTAAAATTAAAGATTTGAGTGACGGAATATTGAAAAAAAGAGACTTTGGGAAAAAATCTTGAAAATAAAGTAAATGTTAAAAATAAGATACTTGATCAATAAAATATGAAGGTAGGAGATTTCAGTAACTATTTCTTGAAAATAGGGGAACTCAGAGAACAAATCTTGAAGATAGGTGACTCAAGGAAACAAATTTTTTAAATAGAGAACTCTCGAGATCATGTATGAAATTAATGTGGCTTGAAAAACCAAATATTGAATTTTGGGGAGTTAAGAGGATTTCATGTTTGGTTGAAAAATCATCTTATTTATTCGGAAATTCAACTATTTGGTCAAAAACTCATACACTTTCCCGGAAATTCCTTCTTTTTCGTAGAAACTCAATTTTCTTGGTTAACAATGCATCTTTTGTCGTTAAAAAGTCTATCATAATATTTTCGTTTGAGAATTGAACTCTTTTGTTGAAAAATTATCTCTGTTGTTGGAAGATCTTCTATTCTCTTCAGAGTTGCATACATTTGTCGAATATTGATTTTTTTTTCTTTGTTAAGTTTATCTTTTTAGATAAAAATTCATCTTTTTCATCAAAAAATCAACTAGTTAATAACGTATCAACTCCTTCGAAATATACCCTCATGAAGGTCGGTTTAGAACAAAAAAATTATTAATTTCTTCCCTAGTGTGATAGAGTCAATATGCAAAGTTCACAGTTTTTAATTAATTTAATTAGGGGTAATAATTGCTGATGCCTCATCGAAAATACAGTTGAAATAATAAAAAATGAGTTGCTTTTATTACCACAGAGATAACAAAATTTATTGGATTTATGTCTGATCTTGAGCAATAATTTTAGAAAGTAATGAAGTTAGAACATTTCTCCTCTCACTCAAAATGACACCAATGGGACACGTGAACCGGATATTTTTCCGAGAGCTTAAAGTCTTTCGAATTTCCTAAAAATAACTTCTCTGGGCGTCCATTGACCCAGGAATCTTTTAGAATCTTTAATTCCGGCTTTTTCTGGCGCAATTTTAATAGCCTTCTAATTCTGACATTTTTAGTGTTCGAGGTACAAGTCGGAGATTAAAAACACATGAAAGACTTTCATTCATTTTAAACAAATAAGAATTTCGAACCATGTTTAAGAGAGCGTATATTTTGAGGAATTTATTAACGTCAGAGTTAATTGATAGCTATAATTGACTAATAGTTATAATTAATAGTTATATTATTATTTTCCGAATGAAAATTTCAAATTGAAATGTTAATTCAAGTTGAAAACATGGCAATTCTTCATACATTAAAATAGATAATAATTGTTAATCAAGTTATGCAGAGCGTTTATTTTAAGAATTTTATTATGTCCATGTTAACTAACCTTTTTTTATTCCAAATTTTAGATATAAATATTTGATTGTTTTGAAAATAAATGGGTCCTGGAAAAATGGACTAAAAGCGGGACGATGTCCTGTTGATTCTAAATTAGTACATATGATTCTCAATCATAAAATTTGTTTTATCGGTTAATTATAATTATTTAGTTATAATTTTTAGTTATACTTTGGCTATTCACGTTTTATACTATTCGAACCTTTTATTTTATAAATTTTGTAGATAAAAAGAGAAAAAAAATACGCTACTTGATTATTCCAAATACAAATTCTCGTGATCATGAAAAATAACATAAACCATCTCAATTCCTGATTGACTTCACCTATTTTCCAGTTATTTTCATGAAATTGACTAGTATTCTCCTTTGCCAATGAACCATAAATCTATAAGTCCATTTTCAGTGTTTCGAGGAGTTTCCTCAAATTTTGCATCTGAGAAAGAACTTTATGAAATTCGAATAACGAAATGTGTTTGGAAAGGGCTAAGTAACGTTTAATAACATAGTAATGTTTTTATAACTTTTCAAAATTGTTTCTGAAATGAGAAATTTGCCTTAATTCCTTTCAAAACGTGCAAAAGACTTGTTGAGTGATTTCACCTCAAACAATGTATTTGAAGTGAAATTTGGAAGAATCAGGAGTGAAAACTCAGAAACGGGACAATGCCCAATTAATTCTGAATAGGAATGATTTTTTATTTATCTCTGAAATTTGGTCCAATATTATTAAAATTTTATAATTTCTAGTCGTTTTGTAAAAAATTTGCTGAATATAAATATGGAACATAGTAAAAATAAATTTAATGCCTGATTTATTTTACTATATTTTTTATCCGTTTCAATTAAAATTGATTAGTGGCCCTCTTTGCTTACTATTCTTGTTCATTTATGAGAGTTCCCACCTTCAACAAAGCTCAAATTTAAACAGTTTGAAGTGAAATTTGTAAGAGTCGGGAATGGAAATTTAAAAACGGGACATTGAGTCAATTTCAAATAAGTGTGCTCTTCAATAGGAAAATCTGCTGCGGTATTATTAATTTTTTTATGGGCGCTTCCATCTTAGAATAGGTTTCAATTTTTTGGTTTGAAGTGAAATTTGGAAGAATCAGGAATGTTAACCTTGACCAATAGTCAAAATTGACTATTAGTGCTCGTTTTTGCTTTTTTTGTAGATTTATAGGTGCTTTCACCTCAAAAAGGACTCGATTCTTTTCGGTTTGAAGTGAAACTTGAAACGATCAGAAATGAAAACCTAGAAACAAGACAATGTCTTATGAATCATTGATAAGTATGTTTTTCAATTAGAAAAGTCGGTGCAATATTAATAAAATTTCATATATTTCTAACACTTCAATTAGAGGTATTTCCTGCATATAAATATGAAGAATTGTGGAAACTCAATAAACATCCATAAAGGCCCCAAGTATCTGGTTTGAAGTGAAATTCAGAAGAATCTGGAATAAAACCTAAAAACGGGACAATGTCTCGTTGGTTGCGAATAAGTATGCTTTTTTATTATGAAATTCCTTGCAATTGGAATTTTTTACTTTACAGATACTTTTATTTAAGACATTTCCTAGATGAAAAAAGGTGAAAAAGCGCTACTAGATTCCTTCAAATACAAATTTCGGTAAACATGAAAAATAGTAAAAATAGTAGTCCTATTTCCTAACATGGATCATAAATTCATAGTTAATTATGACGTTCATTTGTTTTAAAACAATTGAGTAATGTTTGGGAACACAATAATGTTTTTAAAATTTCATTCAGTTGTTTCTGAGATGCAAAATTTGCCTAAATGTCTCGAGAAACGGAAGATAGACTGATGTATCTATAAGTGGTTTCACCTCAAACAAGGACTAAAGTTTGTCAGTTTGTAGTGAAATTTAGAAGAATCAAGAATAAAAACCTGAAAAGAGAATAATGACCCCTCAAATCTAAATGAGTATGCTTTCTAATAAAGAAATTCTGCTCAATATTATTGAAGTTTTATATTTTCCAGACACTTCGATTCGAGAAATTTCCTACACATGAATATGGAAAATGGCAAAAATGAATTTATTCCCGGAACAATTCTACGCCCTTTATATTTATTTCAATTGAAATTTTTTAGAAGTCATCTTTGCCCTTTTCATTGTTTATCAATTAATGCTTTCACCCCAAACAAGGCTTGAAGTATGTCCGTTTGAAGTGAAATTTGAAAAAGTCAAAAATGAAAATCTAAAAACGGAACGTTTCACGGAACGAGTGTGCGTGTAGCAAACACGACGGCGAAACAAATTGGTTTGTTCCTACAATTGCTCCTTGGGACTTATGACACAACGCAGCAAAGCTTGCCGTAGGAAAAGTAAGGTAAGGCCAGTGGTATAATAGAAACTTTCACTACAGAAGTTCAACGTACTGAGCTCGAACTCTCACTGGCCGTTCTCACTCACTGAGTGAGGACTCGATACCGACCTCTTTCTCTCTTTAATACTCTCACTACCTCCCCCACCCTCTCTCTTACTCTCTTACTCTTACTATTTCTCTCTCTCTCTCACACACTCTTACTATTCTTCTCTTCCTCACTCTCACTATTTTCTGATTGTCTCTCTCCCCATTTTTCACCTCCATCGTTCCACGCTCTCTTTCTCCTCTCAACTCTCTTCATTCTGCTACGTAAGAAAAGCCAAGTCATTTCGGCCTGCACGTCCAATGCGGAAATTTATAGGCAATGATTACCCACAGTAGATAAAACCTGTCTGGTCAGACGGCATTAATTTTATCGTTCAGAAAGTATTAATTATTCAAGAAGCATTTATTATTCAAAAATATACCTAAAATTCATTCCAAGTCAATATTTATCCATTTATTCAGTATTTTTGCAAATGATAATAACAATTAAATACCCGATTCGACCGGGAAAAAAGGGAAATACATAACCTCGGAATTTTGTTAGGTGAATAATTTTTTATTTTAGTGAAATTTAGGTAGAGTGGAAGTATGTCTAATCCGAAATTCAGAAGAGATGTATAAGTAGATAATCCCTTTCTATTCAGACATAGCTCCTTCAATCCTCAAAAGCCTTCATTATTATCAAATTGATTTTGAATCAATATTTCTACATTTATTTATTATTTTTTTGAATTATGATCAGAATCGATTTTCCAATTAGAACGGTAAACCGGAAAAAAACTTTATACCATGGGAAAGAAAAACAACACATTTTGGGAAACGAAATACTCAGAAAAAATATTTTTGATATAAATTTATTATTATTATTATTTTATTTTTATTTTTCATTATTTGCCCGTTAGTAAGAGAAACGTCCTTTCACTCCAAGACATTTTTTTGGTTTAAAGAAATAACTGTTTCTTGCAGAGAACATTTTTTTTCAATTCAAAATGATTCTTTCCATTTCATACCTATCAAATTCTTGTGAATTTTATTCAAAATCGAGTCCTCAATCAAAACAGGAAACCGGAAAAAGAGAAAGTGTTCTTCAAAAAGAAAAATAATCGATATTCGAAATCAAAATCCAGGAATTTTTTCGATTTTAGTTGAATTCAGCAAAATACAAAAAAAAATTGATTTGAAATTTTTTTTATAGATGTCTGAGTTGTGTCCATTTCGAAATTTTAGGTAACAGTTTCTTCGCAGTAGATAAAGTTTTTCAAGTCAGACTCCGCTTTTTAGCATAGCAAATTTTTTCATTTTTATGAATAACGCTCAAAATTGATTTCAAGTCAATATTTTCACATTTATTCCATTTTTTTGAAATTTTTGAACTTCATTCAATGGTGAAAAATTAAAAAAAAAACGGAAATTCGAGTCAGAATGCTTGATTTTTCTCCCGATTCGAGTAAAATTTAGCAAGATACGGAAAAGAATGTGTTTAGAAAAAGTTCATCTGGATATGTCTTAGTTATCTCTAATCTGGAAATTGGAAAATTGGAAATTGAGAGAAGAAGGTATTTTATGATCTCCCATAGAAGCGTTTCAAATTAAACAACTCTAAATAAAAACTCTCAAAAAGTGAATGATACCAAATTTATAATTAGTATTCGGAAAGACAGAATTTGAAGTTTGAAGTTTGAAAATGAGAGGAAGAATAATGATTCCAGGTTTAAGTTTTCTAAATAGTATAATTTGAAATAGGAAGTAATTAAAATTTTATCATTCTCAAATATCACTCAAACTCTTTCCATTTGACAGTAAAGAAGTTTGAAAAATAAAACAAAACTGGAAATTTTTTACCTGAATTCAAGTTGAATCGTTCAAAGTCGAAAAATTTTCAGGTCTACTCAAACATGTACCTGTCTTCTGAAAATGTATCTTTTGAGCTTAAGAATTCAACTACTTGATTGGAAATGCGATTTTTTTTGTTTAAATATGAATTTTTTGTTATAAAACTGGAGTAAATGCTATATAATTATTCTACGGAGGTTACGAACTTAATTGTTTTCTAAGTCATATTCTATGATTGAAAATTTACCTGTTGCATGAAAATTCTTTCTGTTGGGTTGAAAATTCATTTTTCTTGAAAGGAAAAACATTTATCTTCAAAAATCTAACATTTTCTTGAAAATTTTTCTTTCTGGATCGAAAATTTGAACACTGGGTTGGGAATGCAACACTGTTCTTTTCAATATCAATATTTTTCTGTTAAAATTCCAATTAATGGTTCGGAATGAACTTTGTTAGGTTCAAAACTTAACTTTCGCGTTGAAAAATCAACTATTTTGTTAAAATTCGATTCTTTTTTCAGAAAATACAAGTTTTTTGTTGAAGTCATCTTTTTCGTTCAGGGATTCAACTGTCTTAAAAAAAATTAGTTTTTTTCTATAAGAAATGAATCATTTTTGTTCAAAAATATACCCTTTAGTTACAATTTCAAGGATCTCTGGAAAAGTTATCCTTTCTTTCTCGAAAATATAATTCTTGGGTTGAAAAAGCAACTTTCAAAAGAATGTATGTTTACTTAATTAACTTCTCCTTTAAACATTTAACTTTTTAATGAAAATTTCTTCTTCCTGACTCGAATGTGTAAATATTTGGTTGAAAATACAACTCTAATGTGTTCAATGTCAATATTTTACTGTTTGAATTCGACTTTTTGGTTCGGAATCGATTTTTTTAGGTTAGAAATTCAACTGTCGACTTGAAAAATCAACTATACTGTTAAAATTTTATTCTTTTTTATGTAAATCCAACTTTTTTGTCAAAGTCATCTTTTTTGTTCGGGAATCCGACCGTTTTATTATGAATTTATTCTTTTGTAACAGAAATGAATCATTCTTGGTTAAAAATATACCCTTTATTCCAAAATTCGAGGATTTTCGGAAAAATGATTCTTTTTGCTCGAAAATCAAAGTATTAGGTTAAAAATTCCACTATTTCAATAGAAGTATTATTACTTTGTAAATAATCCAACTACTTTGTAAATAATCCAACTAGTTTGTAGAATGCATCTTTTTTGGTCAAAATTTTACCTGCTTTGTTGAAATTTCTTCCTCTTGGACTGAAAATTCAATTTTCTTGGTAGAAAATTAACTTTTTTGAACTTTTACCTTTTTATGAAAAATTTTCCATTTTGGCGCGAAATTCAAATATTGGGTTACGAATGTAGCTTTTTTTGTTCAGTATCAATATTTTACTGTTCAAATTCGACTTTTTGTTTGGAATTAAGTTTTTTCGGTTGGGAGTTTAACTGTCGAATTGAAAAATCAACTATTTTGTTAAAATTTTGTTTTTTTCTTGCAAACTCAACTTTTTGGTTAAATTCATCTTTTTTGTTCAGGAATCCAACCGTTTTAAAAAAAAATTTCCTTTTGCATCAAAAATTTATCATTTTTGGTTAAAGATATACCCTTCAGTTAAAAATTCAAGGATCTTCAAAAAAAATTATTCTTTATGGCTGAAAAATCTAACTATTTGGATGAAAATGCAATTTTTTTTGAAATTATTATTACTTTTTACAAAATTTGTGGAAAAATTCAACTACACGAAAATCTGTCTATTAGGATGAAAATGCAACTTTTTTTGAAATAATCATTACTTTGTACAAAATTTGAAATTTGTGAAAAAATGCAACTACTACTACAAAAAAAAAACAACTACTACAAAGTGCATCTTCTTTGGTTGAAAATTTACCTGCTTTGTTGGATTGAAAATTCATTTTTCTTGGTAGGAAATAAACTTTTTTTTTCTAACTTTTTAATAAAAAATCCTTCTTTTTGTCTCGAAACTTCCAATTTTTGGTTGAGAAGGCAACTCTGTTTTGTTCAATATGAATATTTTACTGTGAATATTAGACTTTTTAGTACAAAGCGGATTTCGTTAGGTCGGGAATTCAACTATTGAGTTGAAGAAAAATCAACCATTTTCTTGGAATTTTAATAAATTCATTGAAAAACGTTCTCTTGTATCAACAATCCATAATTTTTGGTTAAAAATATACTATTCTGTTAGAAATTCAAAGATCTTTCAAAAACTAAACATTCTAGCTAAAAAATTCAGGTATTGGTTTGGAAAAATACACTATTTTATTGAAAGTATTAATACTTCGTAAAAATTCAACTGCTTTATCACAGTCACCTTCTTTCTTCAATTCCCTGGAGGGCCGTTTAAACTAGGTCTATCGAACGTTGAAAGGTTGCAGGAGCATTCTTAAGACCAAAAGGCATAGTTCAAACTCATAGTGTCCAAAGGGTGTCGAGAAAGCAGTTTTCCTCTAATTTTGAGGTCAAATCCTTCTAATTTCAATCGGTTATCAAATCAAATGAACAAATAAGTCTTCTAGAATGAATTGGACCAGTAACACATTTACTTTTCTATTAAGATTAATAAGAGACAGTTTTTGCATCATCATCATGGAGTCGATAGAAAGGAGAACTTGTATCTTTCTTTTCAAGTTCTGGCCAGAAGTGCCCCTATATGAATTATAGGCTTGTTACGTGGCAGCCAAATGCCAATTTACTGTTATATAAAGTTGGTTTATTACAGTTGCAACGCTCTTATGACTACTGCTCCATTTAATAATACTAGTAAACACGATAATGACGACGGATAGTTTAAACACACAAAATATGGTTATCATTAAATTCCTTCGAAAGTTCGAACTTCCTATCACAAACAGAAATAATTCCATGATTTATAGATTAATATTATTTTCCCAAGAATACCCTGCAATTTATTGTATTATCATTATTTTATAGCAGAGTTCAGTCACTCTTTATGGCAGATGTCAGTGATTTATAGATTTGCTATGAGGTTATGAAATATTTTGAACTTTGGAGCAAACAGAATAAGAAATTACCATTTTTTTGGTTGAAAATCAAGCCAAAAAGATTTAAAAATACAAGAGTTTTTGTGAATATCAGTAATGATTAAATATAAATATCTACAACTGCATTAATTTATAAGTTATTTGATTTGAATTACTTACTAATTTTAAATTACTTAATTGAAAGATCATGATAAAAGAATCCTCTAATTTTCACAAAGTTTAGAATGTTATAATTTTTAACTTTTCGAGTTTTAAATTATCAATTTTTAGAGCCTGAATGAGAAACTTTATGATTTTCGGCCTGGATTTTTAGATAATTTGAACTATTCGACAAAAAATTAAATTAGGCATCTGATATTTAAACTATTCGGTAAATTTTTATGTTAAAAAATATAATTTCGAGGTTGACAATCTTACTGTTTGGCGATGGTATGTTTTTTCCCGAAATTCAACAATTTTGTTGAGGAAAACTCTTTCCTGCAAAACATTCAAACATTCATCATCGAAAAATTCATTCATTTTTTATTGATAATTCAACCATTCAGATAAGAATTTATCCTTGATGACTAAAAATTCAAGTACTCAAGATTTAAGTGATTGGTGAAAAAATTATGTATCTACCTTAAAATATTCCTTTTTTATGTAGAAAATAAATTTGGTCTATTTAAAATTTATGTTCCTTTTTCAGGATTCCAATATTTTACTGAAAATCCGTCTTTTTTGTCCAAGCAATCTGTCTGGTTGAAAATCTATCTTTTCAAGATGACTATTTTCTTTGAAAAGTAAACTATTTTGTTTTTTGATGTGAATAAGAAAATGTTTTTGGTACGAATATCTACCTCTTATCGTTGACTCAACAATTTGAATACCAGGGTAAAAATGGAACTATATTTTCTTAGGAAATAATATTTTCCACATTCAAATTCTAATTTTCAGTTTAATATGCATTTTTGTTGGAAATAAATTTTTGGGGGAAAATTTTACTGTATACAAGAGAAAATCGGTAATTTTGACATAAAAATTCAGTTTTTATGGTTGAATGTTAATTTTTTCTTTTCGAATTTGGACTATTTGATTGAAAACGCATTTTTTCTTGTCTGGATATTAATTTTTTTTCAAAAAACTTTACTGTTTGGTTGGGAATACACCATTGAAGGTTGTAAATTTTTTATTTTGCTAAATTCGTTCAAAATTTGTTCTTTTGTATAAAAAATCCGGCTTTGTTAGATGGAATGAAATTTTTCGTGGGAAATTTTTCTGTCTGCTCAAAACTTCGACTTTTTGATATAGAAATTCAGTTTTTATGGCTGAATGTTATTTTTTTCTGTTTAAAATTTGGACTTCTTGATTTGAGATGCATTTGTTTTTCGTTGGATATTAATTTTTCTTCAGAAAACTTAACTATCTGGTTGGAAATACACCTTTGGGGTTTGCTAATTAATTTATTTTGTTTGAATCATATTTTCTGATCAAAAATGTAACTGTTTTATTGAAAGAATCGTCCTTTTGTACACGGAAAAAATAGGTTTTCGAAATTTCCGTCAACTGTCAACCACTTTTGGATATGCAGAACAGTTCGTGAAAC
>WSXT02193097.1:0-35510 GCA_011762715.2 Neuroterus valhalla
TTTTTTTTTTTTTTTTTTCCCCCCCCCCCCCCCCCCCACGATTCCATGAAATATTCTTTCCATTCCAACATTCTATTCTCTTGATTGATTGTTTTTCTCTTTTTCTTTCTCTAATAACTATATTCTATGCCTCTTCCTCTGTAATAGCCCTTTCTGCTACTCTTCAAACTTTTTATTCTTTTCCTCTTGTTTCTGTCACATAACGCATTGTGCTCCTCTTTTCTTCTCTATTCATCTGCACTACCGTTCCTCTTTCTCCATTTTATCAATACTCCTCTGCTGACTTTCCTCTCCAGATTCTTTTTTCCTTTTCTATCACAACTTCCTCACCTTCATTCACACTTTTTTCTTCAGTTCCTCCGTTATTTGCATCATCATCCCTTCCATATAACCTTTCTGGATTTCCTCTTCGCCTCCTGTACCTTCAACCTGTATCCTTTTGGCAGCCTTTGCTTCACTGTTTCTCGCTTCCTCTTACCTAACCATGTCTCCATCATCTCTACGACATCCGGTTGCCTCGAATTTCCCATAAACTCTCTATCTTCTCTTTACAATCTAGCCACAATCCAGTGAGACATTCTCCATTATTTCCTTATTTTATTCTCTGTAATCTTCTTCTTCTCTTTCCTTCTTTCTTTCTTTCTTTTCTTGCAATCCTTCCTTATTTGCCCTCATGGACCTCTCATACTCTTCTTTGCCTTCCCTCTCTTCATGTCAAATCCTCCATTTGCCTTCTATCTCTATTCTTTGATACTCAACCCATTTAAATTTTCCTTCCTTATTTCCTGCTCCGCTATTTTCTTCAATTTGTATTGCAGATGTCTTTCTTCCGATGTCAAATATATCCTCTGTTCTTCATTCACTTCCAGATAATAACCTTGTCGCACGCCGTCAACACGGCGCCTGAAATTTCTAAAGTTTTTCTTTCCCTTCTGCGTCGGCTTAGCCGAGTTCTCAAACGTGTTGTTCTTTTATATTCTTTTTCTTAAGTATTCCTTTCAAAAAGACATCATAAATTGTGAAATATGGGTATGTAATCTCATCCTCGGTGTTGTTCGAAAAAGTATAGGCAAAGTCGGTCCGGTTGCAGGTTGGTAGGCGACAGCCTGCTTCTCGCGCTGATTTCTGCATCTTACCACTACAAAAATTTCCACCAATCATCGAAACACTTCCCGCAGAATAACCTCGCGGCATCGGACATCTCCCGGCATCCGGCGATTGGTTCGTCCCGTTCTGGCCGATGACGAATCGACGGATGTCCCCTCCATGTCTCGCTCCGCTAGTGCGCATGATCCAGCGGACGGGGCATAAATACAGGTGACTTGGTGTCACGGAAGTCAGTTCCCGACGATATAGCAAGGAGCAAGGGTGCACCTATGAATTTTGGAAAGTTGTCACTTTTCTACCCCGTCTGTGCAGGGTCAGCCAGGCCTCGCCGAGAAAAACCCGCAACTGACTACTAGCATCACAATCAGTCTAAGGAATATTTTTTTCTATTCATTTCAGTAAATCATCCTGAACCTTCTCCTTCCACGATCCTCATCCAAAGAAGGCTTCCCATCAAACATGTAACGAAGGTTCTCCCGATCAAACATGTAACGAAGGTTTCCCCGATAAAACATGTAACGAAGGTTTCCCTGATCAAATATGTAATCAAGGTTTCCCCGATCAATTATGTAACGAAGGTTTCCCCGATCAAACGTGTAACGAAGGTTTCCCCGATCAAACATGTAAGGAAGGTTTCCCCGATCAAATATGTAACTAAGGTTCCTTCTCTTTATCTTATTTATTTTTTTAAGTACGTAACAAAGGGAGACAGTCGACGAGCTCCCTTGATCATTACTCTTTCACAGCATTCCGCATCACAAGAGGACCCTCACGCGGAACGCCATCCCGTGGACGGTGTCCCTGAACATCAAGGGATCGCCTGCTTACCGTAGGACGCTCACGCGGAACTGAATCCCGTGGACGACGTCCTTGGTTTCTCGCTCTCAGCCGGGTCACATGTGGACACCCACGCGGATGTCCACCCCGTGGCTGGGGTCCCAGTGATGTCGGCATCCTTAATAACAACGTCGCAGATCATAAGGGATCAGGTAGACCCTTTCCTCCAAAGGGGAGTGCGTCTCCTATCCCTCACCACCACAACTGGTCCTTATCAGGACCAAGATCGGCCCTTCTCAGAGCCATCAATAGTCTTAATGTATGAGGGAACTGAGTTTTTGAGTGTCCTCTCAACTAAAACCTATTGGACCCGAAATCCTTTCCTAAATCCCTGACATCCCTACAAAATTGTCAGTCCCAGGCGGCCGTGGTCCCCAAGTCCTCTTCTTTCAGATGAAATAAGAAAGTAGTGCAATTCACTTTCCCTTTTCTGCTGACTACAACCTTTCCTTTGGCATTACCTCCCTCTTGTCTTCTCCATTCTTTAATTTTACCCACGCTTTTTTGTCCACTCTTCCATTGTCCCTTCACATACTTCTCACTTTCGGTACTTGCACCTCCGCATTTATCCTCTCAAGCACTTCTTCTACTCCTTCCTCTTATTCTTATGCTTTTATCACTATGTTTTTTCCTCTTTCACTCATTCTTTTCCATTTTTACAATTTTTACAATTCAACTGCAACAAATTCTTTTTCAAATTTCGTTTCATTTCTCTGGATTCCTTTGATTTCCCTTGAATGCATTTAAATCCTTCTAGATCCATTTGAGGTCTATCCAATTCTTTTCCTGTTCTAAATTGACCGAAATTATTGTGAACTTCCCTCATTTCCTCTCAACTTACTTAAATTCCACTGGATTTCATCGATAATTCTTCTTAATTCATGCAACAATTTTCTTTTTTTTCTCTGAGCCTTACTTATTCCCTAACATATACATATAAAACTCTTATACTAACGCATAATACAACGTGTCGAAGTGCCTGAAAAACGACAAGTGAGCGAGCGAGTTGACGAAGAGTATTCGAGTATTTGAGCGTTTTTAACGATTTGAGCGTTCTAGCGAGAGAGAAAGAGCGCAGCTTATCTTATTCTACCCAATTCTGCTCATTCTTACTGTACAATTTTATCTTCCTTATTTGTCTGTGTGACTTCCATTTCCTTTCTCTTTCACATCTCTTCCACCCCAACCTTTTCCTGTTTACAATCATCCTTCCATTCAGGGGCGCAACCAGAGGGGGACAACCGGGGTAATCTGCCCCGAGCCCTGCATTCAAGAGGGACTCGCGCGGATCTCATGAAAATTTAGAAGTTTAAATTAAAGATTCAAGAATAAGGGCCCAAAATTTATTTTGCCCCGGGCCCAAAAATGTCTAGTTGCACCCCTGCTTTCACTGTATCTCATTCGCTCCACTAGCTTCCTCCAATTCCCTCATCCACTCCTCCTCCTGTCCTTCCTTCCCCAGAATCCTTACCTTGGTCTCTTGTCAGCTTTCTTTATCTTTCATTCCTCTTATACATCCTTCCCATACATGTTTCCATGTTTCTTCTTCCCATTCACATATTCTGCACTTTCTTTTTTCATTTCCTTCCCAATACGTTCCCCTACCCCCCTTCCAAATGATAGTCCATCCTTTTTCATTATCTTATACCATTTATTGTATTTCGATTCCTCAATCCTCTTCTATCTTTCTTCAGTTGACTTCCATATCTCTTTCTTCTAATACTTCGAAATTTACTCCAATTTTCTTTCCTATATGTCTATTTGTAAGGATCTTCCTTCTCTCTTCTTCCCATTTCGGTAACTCAATCACCATCCCTTTTATTTCTTCAACCTCCTTCAGACATTCTTTCGCTAACTCCCCTCCCTTTTCTCCCCTTAGCTTTTATCCGAATTTCCATGCCCTCTTCCCTGCTCTGATACTTAATTTATCCCTTCGCGTTTCCTCTCTCACCATATATCAAGGCGTCCTCTAATCCACTCCTAAAGTCCACCTCACATATCATTTCTGTAACCTTCTCATCTCTCCCCTTTCCTTCCATCTCCATATTTCTGCTCCATATCCTAAAATCGGCCATACCAGGATATGAAACAACCACATTCTTCTATTCCGACCTTTCTTGAATCTTCTTTTTCCTACACATCATACCTGCTTCATTACCCCTGTCTTTTTTTTTTATTCTTTCTCTTCTATGTGCCTTATGATCTCCATCTGCTCTCAAGGTGTGCCTCAAATATTTTAACTCTTATACTTCTTCTATATTACTTCCTTCCAGCTACCTGTCCATACTTCTGTCATCCCTCTCCTATTTTAAACCTCATCATTTTCGTCGCTCCTACATTCCATTTCAATTTCTTTCCATCTTAGTATTTCCCTAACCCTGTAAATAGACCTGCCATTCACTCTTCATCCTCTGCCATCATTACTTTATCATCTGCATATGCCAGTGTATATATCTTTACTTTTCCCAATTTGACACCTCCATCCACATCAACCAGAAACTATCACCTACTTGATCAGCTACTCTTACCCTCCTATTTATCTCGAAAGATTTCTGAAACTCTCTTCATCAGACCTTCTCTTATACCTTTTTCTACCATAACCTTTTGTATCTCTTCCCCATTCAGAGAATTCTCCTATTTATTAGATAATTTACAACCTATACGTTTTCTATCACCCCCGTTCCTCTGCTAAACCCTTTCTGATTTGGTGGCACTATCTCTTTCTCCTCAACTCCTCTCTTTGATCTCTCCTATAATATTTTTACATCTAACTTATACAAGGTTGGCATTAGCGCCACCCTTCTATGATCCTCAACCTCCTCCCGTTTGCCTTTTTCCAATATCGGTACCACTATCCTCCCTTTCCATAGCTCTGTCCAACTCTCTCCTCTATACCCTATTGCACATTATCCATACCCATTTCTTAAGTTCATTCCCTCATATTTCCGTACTCCATTTGGAATTTTATCCAGACCTACAGCTTTCTCCACTTTCGTTATTCCTTAAACATTGAATACTTCTTCTCTTGTTATGTCCTCGTCCTATCCTTTGTCTCTTTTCCGACTTTCTTTACTTTATTCTCTACCCCTCCTAGCAGATCCATGAATTACTTTTTTCATCACACCATCTCAATATACTGGTTCACCCTTTCCCTCCTTTTTCTCTCTTTATAACCTACTTTCCAAACCTCTTCTTCTGTCTTAGTCTTTTAGGTCACTTTTTTAAACCTCCTATTTTCCTCCTCTTTTTTCTTATCACACATGTCAGTATGTTTCTTCGCTTTTCTTCTATATTCATCTCCACTCCTTTTTCTTTCCTTCATCTTCTTAGTTCCTTCCTCACTTACTGCTTTCTTTCTTCGCATTCCTCAGCCCATCCATTTCTGACCTCCCCGCTAACTTCTTTCTTTCTTGTTCCCCCTATAATCCTTTTTTTAATTCTCCTATCTCCATCTCTCCATCTAAATTTCCTTCTTCCATTTTTATATCCTTCAGCTTCTCTTTTAACAACTCTTCCCCACCTATTGACCAATCCCCTCTTCCTGTTCTTTTTACCTAAACTTCCTTTTCATCAGTATCTTCAAAATTTCTTCTACTATCTAATCAGTATTATTTTTCTCATTTCCATTTTTAATCAGTACTATTTATATGTTTTAGTTGTGAATCGGAACATCTGGTTATACAAGAATGTATTTTTTTAAAATTTATTCTTATGGTTAAATATTTCCGTTTTTGCTGTTGAATTCAAATATTTTAATGAGAAGCAATCTTTTCATTGGAAATTCATCTCCTCAATTGGATATTCATATTCTCACTTTTCGAATGCAACTGTTTTTTTGAAAATTCGTCTTTTTGTCTAAAAAATGTAACATTTTTATTAACATGTTTTTTCCTATATCAAATAAAAAACCTTTCTTGGTTGAGAATGTTTTTTATTGTTGAAAATTCATCTTCTTAAACACATAGTAACTCGTATTTTCTTTCGGCTCCATTCATTGTAATTTTGTTCGTCTAATCATCTTGGGTTAGAAATATAAGCTTCATGATACTCACTTTGAGTCCATAATATTGAATGAGTGATATTGAATGGCACCGATTCTGATTGATAAAATATTGATTGATAAAGACGAAAAAAATAGATATCGTTGTCTACTTTCGAGTCTGAAGTGGATGCCCAACTCGAAATGTGCGTTCTTCCACTTCGGTACTCAAATTTCAGTTAAGAATTTAATATACTAGAATAATTTCGAGTGCGTCTCATTGATTAAATAATTATAACTCATGTTTACCCAAAATCGAGATTTTAAATCATATATAATATCGAGAGGCAAATGGAAAGTGGATTTTGAATTTAAAACCAAATTACGGATTACGAGTCAGGTTTTTTTGAGCCAAGTTTTCAAAGTTTGCGAAAGAAAGTGAAAAAAATGTCCAGAAAAACAAATTTGTTACAATATGCAGCTACTGCCACAGGTAAGGTATGAAAATAGAATTATCAACTTTTCTTATCTTGAAGCAAGAAGTATTTTGATCCTCAAGTTTTCTTCTAAAGTGTTTATTTTTTTCTGTGAATTATTTTGTAATCTCTCATAATTTAAATAATTATCTGTTGCTTTTAACATAAGAAATTGATGAGTGCTCTATAGGGTGGTCCAAAAATGCATTACGAAAAATTTTTTTCGAAAATTTATGCGAAATGCCCAAAAATTTGTTCGAATCCACAAAAAAAAAATGCATTTTTTTTGGTTTTGAGAAAAAAAATATATTTAGAGGTGCCGCGAGCCCCGTGAAGTTTAACACGTATTTCCCACAAGAAAAAAAGATGTTTTTGTAAATCTTATCCAGAAATCTCAATATTACATGAATCGAGTTCGAAATTCACCATTTCTCTTCACAATTGATCACAGAATACGAATGAAATATTACTTTTTAAATATCACCCCCATGAGTCTGTTTTATAGGGTCCCAAAAAACCCCATAAGTAGAAAAATGGTTTATTCAAATTGTTTAAACAATTTATTATTGTTTTTAGCAACTGTCTCTTAGAATAGGGTTAGGAAGTCAAGGTTTTTTCTGAATTTTTCTAATAATTTCAACGTTTTAGTTAGTTAGTTTTATTGAAGTTAACAATAATAATTGTTTAAACAATTTTTTATTATCCATAACAATATTCTCTCAGAATATGCTACAAAGATGCAGTTTTTTCTGAAATTTACAACTTATTGTCCACTTTTCACTTGAACGGGGCAGTTATTTAATTTATTTCAGCAAAATTATTTGTTCAAACAAATTGTGAATGTTTATAGCTATTTTCTTCTAGATTAATACTACATAGTTGCGGTTTTATCCTGAAATTTGAAACTTTTTATCACTTTTCAATTAGAGTTGAGTAATAATTAGTTCATGTTGAAAAAAAATTGTTTAAACAATTTATTATCATTGTTGATAATATTTCCTTTGCTTAATGATAGAAACTTGCGTTTTTCTTCTGAAATTTTCAACTTTTTGCCCACTTTTCACTTGGAGTGAGTTAAAATTTTATTTTATTTAACAATAATAATCGTTAAGACAAATTATTATTGTTAATATCTATCTTCTCTTAGACTAGAGCTAAAAAGTTGCGGTTGTTTTTCTAAACTATAAGGCTTTTTATCAACTTCTCACTTAGTGAGGTAATAATTAATGCGAGTTTACAAACATGCTTATTTAAACAATTCATTATTGTTCATGACCATTTTCTCTTAGATAAGTGCTAAAAAGTTGTGGTTTCTTCTAGAATGTTTAACTTTGCTCTACCTTTTTAGCTGTGAACAAATAATAAGTAAACATTAGAGAGAATCATATTCCAAATAGTAATGAATTGTCTTAAGTAAATTATTTTTGTTCTTTTTCTAATGTTCCGAAAAAATTAACGAAAACAAAACAGCTGAATTCATTCAGTGAAATTTGAATTTCGAATCGTCTACTAAAATTATGGATTTTTAACGCAAAAATTGAATTTATGAGAAAGGAGTTCAACTTTCAACCAATGAGTCAAATTTTCGAACTGAAAGTATAGATTTTTAATCAAAAATATAAGGGTTGATATTGAAAAAAAATCATTTTAAATAAAAAACAATCTAATATAACCAACAATTAAACCAATTCAATCTAATTCAATCTAATTGAATTTCATTCAAATTCCATTCAGCACAAAGTTTTACATTTCAGAAAAAACCGCAACTTTTCAGCACTTATCTGAGGGAAAATGGTTATAGACAATAATAAATTGTTTAAATAAGTATGTTTGTTGAGTTGCATTAATCATGACCTCACTTAGTGAAAAGTCGACAAAAAGCTTAAAAGTTTAGAAAAAACCGCAACTTTTTAGTTCTGATCTAAGAGGAGAAAGCTATAAACAATAATAATTTGTGTAAACGATTATTATTGTTAAACTAAATTAAATTATTACTCACTCCAAGTGAAAAGTGGACAAAAAGTTGAAAATTTCAGGAAAAAACGCAATTTTCTATCATTAAGCAAAGAAAATATTATAAGCAATGATAATGAATTGTTTAAACAATTATTTCCGCTAAATTAAATCAAATAATTACCCACTTGAAGTGAAAGTGGACAAAAAGTTGTAAATTTCAGAAAAAACCGCAACTTTGTAGCATTATTCTGAGAGAATATTGTTATGATTAATAACAAATTGTTTAAAGAATCATTTTTGTTAACTTTATTTGATTATTACCTCGCTCTAACTGAAGCGTTGAAAATATATAGAAAAATTCAGAAAAAACCTTTACTTTCTGACCCTTTCCCGAGAGAAAGTTGCTAAAACAATAATAAATTGCTTAAACAATTATTTCTGATGAATTAAATTAAATAATTACCCACGTCAAGTGAAAAGTGGACGAAAAGTTCTAAATTTCAGAAAAAACCGCAACTTTGTAGCATTATTCTTAGAAAATATTGTTATGAATAATAACAAATTGTTTAAAGAATTTTTTTTGTTAACTTTATTTTATTTTTACCTTGCTCTAACTGAAGCGTTGAAAATAAGTTGAAAAATTCAGAAAAAATCTTGACTTTCTGACCCTTTTCTAAGAGAAAGTTGCTAAAACAATAATAGATTGTTTAAACAATTTGAATAAACATCTAATTATCAGTTTAAAGTAGTATTTCATGTATTTGAAACAATCTGCGTTAAAAAACCGCAAAAAATCATAATCAGCGCAAAAAACTCGAAAAATACATTTTTTCACTTATGGGGGTTTTTGGGATCTTATAAAACAGACTTATGGGGGTGATATTTGAAAAGTAATATTTTTTTCGCATTCTGTGACCAATCGTGGAGAGAAATGGTGAATTTCGAACTCGATTCATGTAATATTGAGATTTCTGAATAAAATTTACAAAAACGTCTTTTTTTCTTATGGGAAATACGTGTTAAACTTCACGGGGCTTGCGACACCTTTAAATTTTTTTTTTCAAAACAAAAAAAAATGCATTTTCTTTTGTTGATTCGAACAAATATCCGGGCGTTTTGCATAAAAATTCGAAAAAAAATTTTTTGGACCACCCTAGTGCTCTAGTAAGTTTAACAAATTTTGAAGGATTTGAGTGATTAGTACATATTAGAATAAACAGTTATTCGAAAAAATTCAGGTGAATGCAAATTGAACTCCTTAATTGGGGAAATAATATTTGGAATTCAGGAGGATTGAAAAAATTTGATTCGCACAAATTGAAGTGCACTTAGGTGAATTCAAGGAATTTCGAAAGAATTCGAAGAATACAAAATATCGATGCGATTCAGTATTTGAATAATTAAAAGTATTTGATGAATTCATTTGAATACTGAAAAGTTTCTAGTGAATTCCATTCCCAAGGTCTAAGGAATTGAATGAATTCCAAATGCATTCGAATAGATCGGACACATTCAAAATAATTCGAATAAATTGGTGAGAATTAGAGAAAGTTCACGAAATTCGAATGACAAAAAAATTTGAACAATTCGTTGTGAATTCGCACAAGTTCAAATGCATTAGAAAGAGAGCAAGAAAATTTAGGAGGATAAAAAAATTGAGGAAAAGCCAATTGAATCCAGTAGAATTGGAAAGAATTCGGGAGAATTTGGAGGTATTCAAATCAATTTCCAACCAAAAGTTGAGTATCCAAATTTTCTTTCAAAAAAGTTATTTTCAAACAACAAGAGACAGGATTTTCGAAGAAACTGTTTATTCTTAATCACAAGTCCAGCAGTTAAATGTTTACAAAAACAATAAGTTTGTAACCAAAACCAATTTTTTCTTTCACTAAAAAGTAATAGTTGGTATTTCAACATGAAAAGATTTTATATTTGAATCAAATATAATTGAATTCAACCAAGACAGACGAATTTCTGAAAAGGAGTTCCAGTTGGAAAAGAAGACTAATTTTTTATAAGAAATAATTAGTTCTTAATAAAATAAATCAATTCCTAATCGAATAATATCATTTTTAACTGCAAGAGTTTAATTCCTAACCAATTTCACCAACGAAATAATTTAGATTTTCAGTTAAAAACACTAATTTACAACGAAAAAAGAAATTATATTTTCATTCAGTAGTTGAGTTTCCAAGCTTGAGTAAAATGAGTAATTTTTACTTGGCTAATGAATCTTCAAACAAAGATACGTAGATGAAATGATATGACAAAAATATTATATGAATGATATAATTACACTGTCGAATCATTTTCACATAAAACCAGTACCTTCTCATTATGCTGAGAATGTAAAAAATATTATTCTCCATCAGAATAGTCGCATTTCTTCTCTCGTTTTCTTCGTATTTTCTTTGCTGAACTCTCTCCTTCTCCTCTCCTCTTATTACCTCCTCCTCCTAACTCTCTTTCTCTCTTAGCTTTCTTCTTCCTCTTTTTCTTCTTCTCTTGTTCTCTTCTTACCATTTTTCTTTTTCCGTGACCCCTCTTCTTCACTCCTTCACTAACCCTCTTTTTTCATTCTCTCCTTCTTTGCTAACTTCTCTCCTTCTTTTTTGATTCCCTCCTTCTCTTCTTCCCCTGACTCTCTTCCTGTCCAGACTTACTTTTTCTCTAATATCTCTTCTACCCTTTTCTTCTCCTAGAACTTATATTTTCGTCTCATCACTCCACTCTTTTCTTCCTTGTTCTTTCCTTTGTTCCTCCTCTTTTTCTCATTACTCTGTTCTTCTCTTCACCTTCTCTTCGCTCTATGCTGGTATTCTTCTTCTCTTCTCTTCCCTTCTCCTCTGCTCTTCTTCCTCTCTCTCTTCCAAACACTCTTCTCTTCATTTCTTCTATCTCCCCTTTTCGTCCTGCAATTCTTTTCTTTTTCTCTTTATTCTCATCATCTCTTTTTCTCTTCTTGGCTTTACCCTCCCTTTCCCCCGACTACCTTCTCCTTTTCTTTTCTTCTTCTTCTTCCAACTCTCTTCTGTTTCTTGCACTCTTTCTCCCCTTAATTTATCCTGCTCTTACTCCCTCCTTATATTCTCTCTCCAACTCACCTACCCTCGTAACTTCCGTCCACTTCATTCTTCTCTTGAATCCTTCTTTCTCTTCCTTCCGTTTTCTTTCTTTACTTCTCTCCTTTGCTTCAGCTCTTCGTCACACAACTCTTTCTTTTCTATTCCCCTCTTTTCAAACTCTTCTTCTTTCCGTCACTCTTTTCTTCTTCTGTTCTCCTCTCCTCCTCTCATATTCCTCTTTTCTCTTCTCCTTCTCTTCATCTCTAAACTTTCTCCTCCTCTGTTATTCACCTTCTCCTCTATCCTCTTTCTCTGCTCTGCTCCTTCCAATCTTTTACCCTTTCTTCCTTCTTTTCTTCTCCCAACCCTCTTTATGTCCTAACTCTGTTCTTTCTTTTTTGTCCTTTTTCTTTTATTCGTATTTCCTATCTTTCTTATACTTTTGTCTTCTCCCCTTCTTCTCTTCTTTTCTTCACCTATTCTGTGCTTCTTTCCTTTCTTTTTTCCTCAACTCTCTCTGCTCTCTTTTTAATTCACTACTTTTCTCCTTCTCTTCATTTCTTTTTTCTCGTGTTATCCTCTTCTACTCTTCTCTTCTCTTATCTTCACTTTTTTCTCTTTCTTTTCTATGCTCGTCTTCTTTTTTCTTGAACCTTTCTTCTATTCATAGCATGTCTGCTTATCTCCCTCTCTTTTTGCTTCTTCCTTTTTTCTAGTTACTCTTCTTTCCTTCACTTTCTTCTTCTTCTCTTTTTCTTTTAACCCTCTTCTTTTCTTCCCCTCTTATTTGCTTAAGCCCTCTCCTTCTCTTCTTCTTTTTTCCTCTTCTCCCAGCTTTCTTCCCCTCTTGATTATTTTCTCCTCTTCACCCTGTAAAATTCTTCCTCCCTCTATCTCTTATTCTCTCCTCCCCGTCTTCTTTTCTTTACTGTATGCCTTCTTCCCTCTATAACATTCTCATATTCACGCCTTCTCTTCTCTCTTTTTTCGTCTTTCTTTCTCTTTTTCTCCCCTTCTTTTGACAATTCTCATCTCTCTTCCTTTCTCTCTTTCTTTCTCTTTCTTTTGTAAGGTAAAAGTCTAGGGAGAGGGACGGGGGTAGGGATTAGGAAAAGTAAGGCAAGGGAGAGGATGGAAGAGGAGATAAGGGGATGTTGGAATAATGGAGGGGAGGTTAGGTGATAAGAAGGAATATATTTGAGCAATCTATATTTCCGTGACATCGCCAAAGTCAGGCTGCCCGCTTTCATAAGGAATTGGTCTAGTGATTGATTCGTTGGATATGAAAAAATATTCCGAGTGAATTTTCAGGGTTTTTTAACCACTCCTGTCGTAAGAAAAGGAAAAGTTAGAGGAAATGAGGAAAACATAAAGAAAGTAAATAGAATTGAAGGAAAATAAGGGGGAACTGAGGAAAAGTGAGAGAAGGCGACAAACAAAAATCGGAGGAGGTAAGGTTAAAGTGTGGGGAGAGGGACGGGGGGTAGGGATTAGGGGAAGTCAGGCAAGGGAGAGGATGAAAGAGGAGATAAGGGGATGTTGGAATGAAGGAGGAGAGACAGACAGAAATTGGATGAGGAAAGGTAAAAGTATAGGGAGAGGGACGGGGGTAGGGATGAGGGAAAATAAGGCAAGGGAGAGGATAGAAGATGAGATAGGGTTGAAGGAGGGGAAATGAGGTGATAAGGAAGAAAATATTTGAACCCTCTACATTTCCGTGACATCGCCAGAGTCAGGCTGCCCGCTTTCATAAGGAATTGGTCTAGTGATTGATTCCTTGAATATGAAAAAAAATTCCGAGTAAATTTTCGGGGTTTTGTAACCACTCCTGTCGTTAAAAAAAGGAGAAGTTAGAGGAAATGAGGAAAATATAGAGAAAGTAAATAGAAGTGAAGGGAAATAAAGAGGAACTAAGGAAAAGTGAGAGAAGGTGACAAACAAAAATTGGAGGAGGTAAGGTAAAAGTGTAGGGAGAGGGGCGAGGGGTAGGGATTAGGGAAAGTAAGGCAATGGAGAGGATGGAAGAGGAGATAAGGGGTTGTTGGAATAAAGGAGGAGACACAAACAGAAATTAGAGGAGGTAAGGTAAAAGTGTTGGGAGAGGGACAGGGGGTAGGCATTAGGGGAAGTAAGGCAAGGGAGAGGATGGAAGAGGAGATAAGGGGATGCTGGAAAGTTAGAGGAAGTGAGGGAAAAGTGGAAAAGAGAAGGGGTACAGAAAAAAGGTGCAGAGGGAATAAAGAGAATATAATGGCTTTATAAGAGATCTTATAAGTTAGAAACTCTTTGTCGTTGTCACTTACAGCCTAATTCTGTTGTTTTTTCAGAAGTAAATAATAAAATAAATTTTGTTCACAGGTTCAATGACTGTGGTAGGGTATGGTGCCATCATAGCCTGGACATCGCCAGCAATTCCCCACCTGGAAAGCAAGGATTCAGAGATCCTGATCACCAAGGATCAAAGTTCCTGGATAGCATCTCTCTACACTTTAGGATTCCTAATCGGCTTCGTTCTGAATCCTCTTTTTGTGGATCGGATTGGTCGAAAATGGACTCTAATATTATTTTCATTCCCACAAATCATATCCTGGATCCTCATCATTTTAGCAAAAAGCCATACTTCTCTCTACGTAGCAAGACTCATTGGAGGGATTGGATATGGAGGAGGAATGTGCGCCATAACAGTCTACATTTCAGAAATTGGAAACAAAAATAACCGAGGAATCCTCCTAGTTCTTATTCGACTTTCTATGGGAATCGGAATGCTCTTCACTACGAGTTTGGGAGCTTTCTTCACATACAATCAAATGAATCATATTCTTCTTATGCTTCCAATCAGCTTCCTGATTTTGTTCCTGTTTATGCCAGACTCTTCATATTTTATGGAAATCAATAAGAGATTAGAAGGGGAAGAAATGATGAAGATAAATTCTTCAGGATTGGAAAAAGATGAAACTGAAGAATCCAAACTAAGTTTTGAGGAAAACCCTCAATTTCTGAAAGAATATCCTAAGAAGAAGACCTCATACCAACAATATTTGGGACTCAGAATTCCAGAATCAAAATCAGAATCTTGGAAGTTAAGAAAGAACAGTTTCAATCTCAAAGAATCGAGTTTGTGGAAATTGATTGGAAATCGAAAAAATCGGAGAACCTTAGCAATTGTTATTTTCTCAGGATTTATTGCTGCATTTTCAGGACAAGGGGTTGTAGGATCTTACGGTCAAAAAATACTCACCCACAAGGGAGCTGTTATGCATCCAAAAAAAGGGATGGTTTTGCTATCACTTCTCAATGTTTTTGCTTGTCTGATAAGCACTCAAATAGTTGAAAGAGTTAAGAGAAGAACTCTTTTATTATATTCTGGAATCATTTGCTCCATTTCCCTGGGAATTGTGGGATTATTCTTTTGCTTGGACAATAATCAGGTTGATGTTTCCTATTTTGGATGGGTACCTGTCTTTTTCATCTCAATGTACGATTTTTCAATTAGCGCTGGACCTAGTAATATTTTCTACATCTACCAAGGAGAATTATTCACAAGTGATGTCAAAAGTGTGGCGGTGACAGTTATTAAAATTCTCTATATAGGAGTTTCATTTATATCTATATTGAAGTTTCAGAAAATGATCGAAATTACAGGAATAGGTTGGGTTTTTTGGATGTTCGGAACCTGCTGTGCCGTTGGAACAATAAGTGTTTATTGTATGGCTCCTGAAACTAAAGGAAAGACTTTAGAGGAAATACAGGAAAGTTTGGAGGTGAAACGATTTTTTCCTGGGATTCAAGATTTTTGGGGTGAGAGGAAGAAGAGTTATTCTAATTTTTTTCGGGAAAAAATTTGTTTTTAATTTGTTGATTATTAAAGAGTTATTCATAAAACTATTGGCTATTTCTATATATATCTCCCAAAGAAGACAATTATGTACTTTCCTTTTTACCATTTTTCATTCAGCCTCCTCTTTCGTTTCTCCTCTTCTTCTCCGAGATAACTCAACCATCCCACCGCATTTTTCTTCTCGTCTCATACATAAATCCATGGGTTGTCATTTCCTTAACCTGTAATTTCCATATAATGGTCAAATCTCACTTATATATGGTCAAATACAACTTACAGGATTCCTTTTCTCCGACGAACGAGGAACACCTTCTACCTCTATTCCCTCACACTTTACCCATTTCCTTGTTCCTTTCTTCATCTGCTCTTCTGCTATTTTCTTTTAGTTTTATTGCATATCCCTTTCTTCTCGTGTTAAATCATCCCCTATCGTTTCCTTGTTCCTCTTTCCGTTCCTATCCCCCCTTCTTATTTTCCTTTATATCCAATTTCCTCAATGAGTTTCTCCCTTTTCTCCCTTTCCACCTTACAACTCTCACTGCATCTACCACTACCTCTGTATCTATCCTCCTTATCACTTCCTCTACTCATTATTTCAATTCCTTTCTCCTAAATCTTGCAGCCTTCAACACTATATTTTCCTTCTTTTCTCTTTCTCATTGCTCCTTATTCTCCCCTTATTTATTTTTTCTCAACCTTATTTCGTTCTTTTACTCTTTCCCACCATCCTCTCTCCTAACTCACAGCTTGAGCTTCCTTTTCCTCTATCCTACTTACAAAGTCCTCGTCATAATCACTAAGCTTTCCTTAAACTCTGTATCCTTTTTTCTTAATTTCGCATGAATTCACATCGCTCCATATTCCCTTATCTAGCCTCCGCTATTACCTCCAGACTTCTCTCTTCACCTTTCTCTCCCTAAAATTCTGCTTCCTTCCACTCTCATCCACTCACATTCAAAACTGTACTTTCATCGCATTATCTTGTTATATATTAACTCTACCTCAATACCTCCTAAGGCGTTTATCTTCCCTCTTTGTCTTTCACTATGTTATTCCCGTCCTTTATCACACACGTTCTCATAAATTTACATGCTCTTCCACCTTTCGACAACCTTATATTTGATCTACATAGTCCTTCACATATTAAGTATTTTGGTGTTAAATTCTTTCAAAACCACTCTCGTTACTTTCCTCTATCTCAATAATCTTCCTTTGAAATAAACACGGACACTTCTTCAAAAGAAAATACCGATTATACGAATTCCTTCCCTTCTTCTACTTTTTCCCCCTTTCATTCTTATGTTCATTTTCCATCCTCTGACCCAATCCTCTCAATCTTCATAAATAAGAAACCCTTACCCCTCCAAACCTTCTTATTCATTTTCCTCAACCTTCCCTTTACCGAATCTCCTCCAAACATACAAGCAATGTTCTCTGTTTCATCTCTCCCTCTACTACTTGACTTCTTTCCAACTTGATGTATTCGTATCTCTATTTCTTTTTCACTCAACTCTCACCACCTTGGATCCTATCTCTCTTTCATCGACTCTAACACTTTTCCCTTATCCTACCTGTGTCACGCTCACTGGAGATGATTGTTCCTTTCCACGCCTATTTTATCTCCCACCATTTTTTTTCTATCTCTGAATTTATTTTCTTCCTCTCTACCGCTCTCTTCTCTTTCTCGCATTCTCGATCCTCTCGAAAGCTATCTCCAAATCTCTATATTATATATCTTATTCTTTGACTGGCAGAATTCCCTCTATCTTTCTGTTTTGTTGTTTCCATTCTTCTTCTACCCCTCCCTCGCCATATTCTACGCCTTATGCCTTTTCTTTGAACTCCTCTCCTAACTCTTTTGTCAAGATCATCTTTCCATTCTTATTTTTTCTT
This sequence comes from Neuroterus valhalla, assembly GCA_011762715.2. NCBI lineage: Eukaryota > Metazoa > Arthropoda > Insecta > Hymenoptera > Cynipidae > Neuroterus > Neuroterus valhalla. Next base: position 17,152 of record WSXT02193097.1, read on the forward strand.
CTCTCTCTCTCTCTCTCTCTCTCTCTCTCTCTCTCTCTCTCTCTCTGCACTTCCAACTCTACATAAATAAGTTGACGATCTAAATTTACCCGTTCCTTCCCTTCCATCTTCTTCACTTTCTCCTACAACTTGTTATTAGTAATGCTATAAACAATTACTAAAACTGCTTTCTCTTCAAAAAAAATATATTCTTTTACGTTATCCCCTGTTGTATTTTCGTGTGACAAATCCTTTCCTCTTTCTTCTATTCGTAATATCAATTCTTCCGATCCCTTCTTCCATACCTTATCTCTCGAGTTTGTACTGATGATATTCTCTCCTTTATACTTTTTACCTGTTGTACCTGTCCTGACATCCAAGTCACACCCTAATATCGAAGTTTCTTCCTCTCTTTGAGGAACCTTTCCTTACTTCCCGTAAACTTTTATCATCGTATACTGTGATTATTCTATTCCTTCATTTTTCTATTAAAATTCTCCTTTCCTGCATGCTCTCTACTTCCTTCCACTGTGTCATTTTTTCTACAATTTGGTCACTCACCACTGTAATTCTCCTATCATTTGCTCTTACTCTACTACTCTTCCTTTAGCTCTTCTATGATTCAATACCTTTTCTTCCTTCTCCAAAATCTCCCATTTTCTAACAGACCTTCTTCCCAGGCATTAAACTAACTCTTTCTTTTTTCTATTCTCTTCAGCTGTTCTAAGTTTTTCTGAATATCCTCTTTTTTCCCAGTTGGATCATTATTTATGGATACTTTTGATCTTTATAATGCTGTCTCCTTTTTTATTTTTTCTTACTTTCCCTTCCACATGTACATCTCTTTACCTTTTTCGATTTTACTCTTCTTACAAGAATGTTATTTTCCCTCTCCTCCTGATTGGCTTTCGTTCACCGCATTCCTATACCTTCAATATTATTTCACATACTCTTTTCTGCCCCCTCTCCCTCTATCGCTCTTTCTTTCTCTCCCTCGCTCTTCTTTCCTCTCTTTCTTCCTTTGTTTTTTGTTTCTTCCTCTGTTTCCTCTCCCCCTCCTTTCTTTTTTCCCTTTTCCTTTCTTCCTTTCTTCACCCCCCCCCCCCCCTCACCCTCTCTCTCTTTTTAAGTAGATGCAAATCAAGGTTCCTTCGGGTTTCAGATTTAAAGAGTATCACTAAAGTTTTCTTTTTCTGAACGACACAAAATTTTACACAGATTAATTTTGATTTGAAAAAAAAAAATAATATTAATAGTCTAATAATAATAATAATAATAATAATAATTCCGTCCCTGAAATCTGTATTCAGCACTTAAAAATGATAAGATTGTATCCTGAAAAGCTTAAAATCTAACACGAACATTTGAACAATCTTGGAAACAAAACTGAAAAGATTATCCTTAAAAAAAAGTCTTGAAGAGGAAAGTAATGAGATACATAAATTTATGGTATTAAATTCGAATTTATTTTGCCATATTTTTTTAATTAATGAATTATCGTAACTCGCTAAATCAATAATGCTTATTGAAATTGACATAAACAGTCTTCTTACAATGCTTGCTCCCTTGCAGCTTTTATTATAGTGAAACGAAATACAGAATCAGTCATGCTTTCAATATGTGTATCTCGAATTATCATAGTTTATAACTACGTCATAATTCTCGATCATCTCTTTTTTTTGGTAAAAAGATTTCCCGCTCTTCAAATCCTTATAAACAATTCCACGCTCTTCTGAAATTAATAAAAGTGAAAGTTCATTCGAAAAAGATTGGTAAATAGATAAAATAAATAAGGAAAATACTCCCTTGGAGATAAGTTGAAAATAAAAACACATTTAGGTATTATTATTTTGATTCTGATAAAATTATTCTATTCGTAAGAAGAATTCAGATAAACAAATCCATTCTTCAAAAAAACTTTCACTTCCTCCGAAATTCAAAAAGGAATAGCAATTTTTGGAATGGAGGTAAATATACTTTAAAGATAAAATTCAAAAATCTAGAAATGCATTTTACCGAAGAAATCTTTCAACTGGGGTGCACGTTTGATTATTGTAATCCCTAACGCTCTTTCTTTTAACAAAGATCCAAGTTTATGCTTACTTATAATTTGAAAATTATTGGATGAATAAACAATTGAAATTTACGAGCAAATTGGAAGCTGCTTAATCGAATAGTCCTGAAATAAGCACAGTATTTATTTGTTCAAAAAATGTTTAGATACCGAAAGCGAAAATTTGACACAAAAAAATGTTATTTTAGAGAGCGTTAAGGTTTTTGAAGGGACCAGAAATGGCCCCAGCAAGCAAAGTCATACAACATTATATAACATTTATGTATATAAAGTTATGTAACAATTAAAATCGTGTTTGCTGGAGAATGTGATAGATAATAGGGTGTGTCAAATGTCAAAAATTTCCGAAACGAAAATGTTTATTAAAATTTTCAATTTGAAAATTCTCGTTTCTGCTTTCATCCAAGTAGATATAGTTATTAATTCCTAATTGCGTAACATGAAATCGAATGTGTGTCGTGTTTGTGCGTAAAGTGTATGATATAAATACGATCTAACTACAATAAATTATTAACGTCGTAACTGCTTAATTTCTACTTATCTATGTACACTAAAGTCGCTCGAGAAATTTTGGGATGCTTGTACTAACGTCTCTGGAGTTCTTGAACTCGACTTTTTTCAATTCTATTTCTTCTTCGCAATTGTGGCAGTGGTAGCTCAGAATTCTTCTTTAAGGCAGTTGGCATCCGTCGAAACTTTCTCTCGGCGAAATATGTATGTATATATATCATGATCGGAATTTCTATTTCGGAAAAGTTTTCTCTATCTAGAAGGTTCAAGATTAGTGAAAAGACTGAAGAGAAGTGATAAAGAGTGAAACCCCTAACTAATAAAAATTTCTACCAAAAATCACTTCAAAAACACGATCAAACCTTTCGAAAGTGAATCGGAGATTTGAATTTCGCGCCAAAGGTTCCGAACAGATTTGGCACGAAATTTAAAATGGGAAATTGTCTATTCGTAGGAGGACACATATCAAGTGTTTTTATATACTCGTTTCGTCAAGTTTACGAGTTTTGGTGATCGGTAGAAATTTGTTTGGGGTGGAAGTGACATAAATAGATGGAATCTTGAGATTATTCATACAGCCGCCTTAACGTTGTCTCTTTGCTCTCGCACTGGCTTTTCTAGTTGGATTTCCAATTGAAGAACCCGGAAAATCTATTCTTCGACGAATGGAGTCGATTCTCGTTGAAGGAGAATCGGTGGAAAGCTCGGGTCACCAGGCCTCTGTGTAACGAACGTCGAATTCCTGGAGGGCTGGAAGTCTCTTCTTCAGGGACTCGAAAGTCTGGGCCGATAACTTTGTGCTGTTCAGGTTCAATTTCCTTAGGCTTGTGAGTGCTGCAAAAAAAAATTTCTTCATACAGGCGCTTGCATATAACAATCGAATGGAGATAAAACGAAAAATAAAAGGTATAAAAGTTGACAGCGGGGATGAAATTCAGAGCCTGATGATAGTTATTGGTGCAGAAGGCAAACTGGAAGAGATAAAATCATTGGGAGGAAAGGAGGACGGGAAATATTGCATGTTTTCAGTAAAAGTAGCGAGAAAAAGTAGGGAGAAAAAGTAGGAGTATAAGGTTATGGGGAAGGAAAAGTAGTTGAAGGGAGAGAAGGAAGAATCAGAGAAGATCTGATGTCTTTAAAGAAGAAAGGAATTGGCTGAAAGGAATAAAGGTAGTAGGATGGTAGGATGAGAGTTATTAGTGCACAAGGCACACTGGAAGAGATAAAAACATTAGGAGGAAAGAAGGGTGGAACGGAATGGATGTTTGTAGTAGAAGTAGGAAGTGTGAAGGAAAAGGTCATGTGGAAGAAGAAGTAGTTGAAGGGAAGAAAAGGAAGAATCAGAGAAGATCTGATGTGGTTGAAGAAAAGAGAAATTGGCTTATCAAGAAAAAGGCGTGGGCTGGAAGGAATAAAGGTAGTAGGGTGATAGGATGAAAGTTATTAGTACACGAAGCCCAGTGAAAGAGATACAAACATTAGGAGGAAAGAAGGGTGGAACGGAATGGATGTTTGTAGTAGAAGTAAGAAATGTGAAGGAAAAGGTCATGTCGAAGAAGAAGTAGTTGAAGGGAAGAAAAGGAAGAATCAGAGAAGATCAGATGTGGTTGAAGGGGAGAGAAATTGGCTAATCAAGAAAAAGGCGTGGGCTGAAAGGAATAAAGGTAGGATTGGGTATTGGGAATCGGGTAAGAATTGGGAGAGACAGGATGTGGATGGACGGAGAGTTTGATTTGGGGACAATGACTTGGAAGAACTGAGACATAGGGGTAAACACGAAGTATATGAAAGGGGAAAAGGGAAAGGAAATTCGGATGCAGGTGCCCCGGTGAAGTTTACTATGGAGGGTAAACGCAACAGTGAGATATGATCATGATGAGAGAAATTAGCGAGGCGAGATCAGGGGAGTAAAGGGCGAGAAATGAGCGGTATAGTGTCAGGGGTTAAAAAAGGGAATGCTGGGTGGGAAATATAATTATACGGGAGGAAAGGAAGGAACAATAGAGAGATGATTAAAAGTAGGAAATAGGATTGTGACTGCTGTTTACGTGTACAGCAGGAGAGAAGAAGAGGAAGGGTGGAGAATGAGGGTGAAATAACAGAGGTTAAAGAGGATGGATTGGTGCTAATGAAAGAGAACTTGGATGCATGGACTGGGGAACAGGGGAGGGAAGGGAGGCATGGAACGAAGAAAGGATATCTTCATGAGAATTTTGAATATAGAGGAATGGACAAGAAAAACAGGAAGCTTCTAGAACTGCTGGAGGAAATCTAGATGTTTTATTTGTAACGGAAGTACCAAGGGAGATGAGAAAAGGAAGATAATGTTAACAAGTTAAAAGGATACCATGACCGATTACATTCTGGCAGAAAAAATAATCAGAAATATTATGGTTAGGATGGAAGTAGGGAATCCGATAGGTTCCCAGCAAATTAAAAACGAAGTGGTAGAGGATATGGAAGAAGAAGGAGTAGAGGATAGGTAAGATCGGAAGGAGATGAAAAGGGGTTCAGGAGAGGATGAAGAGATGACAAATATAGGGTAAGAAATACAAGCTGAAGGAGAGTGTGGAAAAAAGAGAGGGGAGGAGGAATTAGAGGAAGAGAATTTACCCGGGAAGAAAAAGCTCACGAAAGGACGTTGAGAAAAAAACAAGAGGAGAAGATAAGATTCAGGGGGGGGGGGCAATTGAAGAGCTCAAAAGAAGCCAAGTTGTAGGTGCAGAAGGCTTGAAAAACAAAGCACTGAAATCGGGCGGAAAGGGGGTGAAAAAGAGTTTCGGGATTTTTCGATAAGGCCTGTAAAGGCAAAGGTTGGCCGGAAGAATAAAAGACAGGGCTAGTAGTTTCGTTGTTCAAGAAAGAAGAGTGAAAAAAGTAGAGGAATATAGAGGTATATCAGACCTATATCAGTTGGCTATATAATTCACGCGGAAGTGCTTGTAAAGAGACTAAAAAGAGAAGAGGGAGAAAAGGGAAGTATTACGTATGTATGAGTATGGGAATCAAAGATAACATTTATATGATCAGTGATCTGGTACACAGGAATATAGGGGGAAGAGAGGGAAACTGGTTGCGTTGTTGGTGGATTTCAGAGCAGCATTTGACTCCGTAAATGGAATGGTCCTTTAAAAGACATCAAAAAAAGGGAAAGATGACAGTTGCATAAGTAGAATAAAAGAAATGTCAGTAGAGAAAAAGGTTAGGATAAAGGTAAGAGGGTAAATGGAGGAATTCTGGAGAGAAAGAGAACTTAGACAAAGGTGTTTGTTAGGTCCTCTGCTGTTCCGTGTCCTAATGCCAGACCTAGAGAGGGAGAAAGAGGAAATGAAGAGGGGCAAGGATAATAGGGAAAGACCATCCGTTTTTGCTAGCATACGCAGACGATGTAGTTCTAGTAGCAGATAATGAAAGAGAGATGAATCTGATGATGAAAGCGTTCGAAGAGTGTGTAGGAGAAAAAGACTTCAGGTAAAATTCGAGTGAGACTAAGATGATGCGTTACAGAAATGGAAACTGTGATGTATAGCATAGATGAAAAATAAATAAAGATTTGGAAGAGGTAGGAGAGGAGTTTTGTCATCTAGGTTTCTGGTTCAGAGTAGAAGGAGAAACTGATCTTCAAGTTAGAAAGAGATTCGAATTCGTGAGTTCAGTAATGGAAAAAGTTTGGGGAATAGGGAACAGAAGGTTTCAGGACCACTGAGAGATGAAAGTGCGAATGTTTGATGAGCTAGTGTGGTCAGTGATGAATTTTTGAATGGAAATCAGGAGACGGAAATGGCATGAGGGAGTAGGAAGTATGCATGGTAGATTCGTGAGATAGGTTCTGGGGTAAGGTACATCTGTCAATGTTATGCTCTGAGGAAAAAAATAGGGAAAGCGAGAATGATGGTCAAAAAACTGAAAAAATCATAGAGTTTTAGAAGAAAACCTGGAATAAGGGGAGAGCAAGTTAGCTCAAGCGTGTGTCCGGGAGATAATTAATCAAGAGAGAAGGGGTAACATAGAACATTCAGAAATGGAGAAGGAGAGGTACGAAAGGATAATTGAGTGTGATATGGAAGTGAGAGTTGAAGAATATGAGAGAATAGAAGAAGGGATAATGGCAAGGCAAGAAGAATGAAGGATGGGGAATGGTTGCAGAGTCAAGATATAGGATGGTAAAGGTAGTAGGCAAGCTGGAATACTTGAAAAAGCTGAAAAAAAGTAGAGCAAATGGGATAGAGTGTTGAAGTTTAGAGGAAGAGAGGGGGTAAATGCATGCGGATACTGGATAAATGGAGAGGAGAATTTGTGTTGAGTATTGAGCTATGCGAAAGAATCATGATTGCATGTTCTGAGTGGTGTAAATGTGACATAGGAGGAGGGAAGGGTTAAAGAGAGAGAATGAAATGGATTTTGAATTGGAATGGCGAGAGTAAAAAGTTGGTAAAGAGGATAGAAGAGAGGTATACGCTGTGTTACACTGTGGCACACCAAGTCTGCTTCTTCGTGCAATGAAGAAACTTACAGGCCAGAGTGGAGATTCCCTTGTCCGAAACGGGAGTCTCGCAGAGATTGAGGACCTGCAGCTTTTGAAGATGTTCGCTGATCATTTGTAGGCCGGCGTCGCCGAATTGGGTTGCCCAGAGATTCAGGTACCTGAGAGCCGGAAGCTTGATAAGTTGCTCAGCACAGGCAGACGTGACCGAAGTAAAAGCCAGACTCAAGCACTCCAAATTTCCTAAAGCTCCTCCGCCGAGGAGCAGAGCGACGTCTGCGTCGGTAGCACGAACTGGCAGCGTTAGCTTCCTTGGTCCGCCCTTCTGTTGCTGAAAAAAACGTCCACACTAGATTTATACTAATATTTTTATATTTCCCATTTTTGGCACCACTCACTAATTCTTGAAGATTTTTCTGACGTTGGCAGAGGGCGGCGTAACGATCTCTTCCAGATGTTGTCGACTGAAGAGCAGAAACGACCTGGAGTCTGGCCTCCTCATTGGGCAGGAGGCGCCACTCCAACATGAGACATAAAGCCTCTTGAGCAGCATCACAGCCTCTAACTCCTAACAATATACAAGCTCCTCCAGTCTGCTTCATCAACGACCCAATGAAACGTTTCCTTCGACAGCAACAACCCAACAGTGTTGTCAGCTAAAATCAAACGATTATTTTCAATTATTGATGTCATTTTTCCTTGATCTGTGTTTCCGTAAATTGAGCAATTGAAGGGGGAAAACCTTTGGTCGGGAATCGAACCCGAGTCATCTAGATGATGGTAGCTGATGTAGATTTGTCGGTAAGAACACCCAATTGGCAATTCGAAGACTCAGGTTCGATTCCCATAACGGGTAGAAGGCGTGTTTTTAAAACTATTTCTATAATACAATTTTTTGAATAACGAAGATGAATTTCAACCGAAAGAAATGCATTTTTACCCAAAAAGGAGGATTGTCAAGGACAACGAAAATTCATTTTTAACCAAACAGTTTCATTGACTGCCAAATAGTCAAACTTTCTAGCAGGAGAGGCGAATTTCTAACCAAATAGTTCAAATTTTAATTGTTACCAATGTCAAAAGACCGCTTCTGAGTCAAAATGCTATTTCACTGCTCGAAATAGAAACTATAAACTTTTAATTGTTTCAATCTTTTGTGGCATTTGCAAACCATTTAAAATTCAATCTACCGAAAATAAGGAATTACACGAGCATTGAAATTTCACGGGTGGAAATCAAGATTCTAAAAATAACCCAACTTTCAAAGTTTGATAGCTAGGACTTGAATGGGCTAAAATGAAACTGCTTGAGGAAATATAATACAGAATGGAATAAGAAATTTTTTCATTGGGATTATGAGCTGACGGGTGGATAGAAACAATTATGAAAAGCCAAATTAAAACTATATGGAAAAGTGATGTATTATGACCCGGAGAAAGAACAATTCATTTTGTGCTAACTGATGGAAGCCTCCAACTTAAGTGTTAGCAAAATTAGGTTCAGAAAATTCTCTTTCTCCCAATTTCAATATTTTCGAGCATGTCAATTTTCGATGATGATTTTAAAGGTCGACAAGGTCTTCCCAATTTTTCGATTGATGTTTTATGAGCAATAATTCATTCATGATGGACCTTTGTTTTTGGATGCAAAAAAAATTTTTACTACATTCGAGAGCTGTAGAGAAGAACATAGAAAATATTTTTTTAAAGCCAGCTGTAAAATAATTATAAAAAAATACAAAAATCACTTCTCTTAGAACAGGCTATTTTTTACAGTTTTGATTACATAGACTTATAAATTTGTTTGGTATGTATTTATCACAGGGTGAAACTTCGTGTTAAGAGTGGAAACAAATTTCAGCAATATGGCGTCTTACGGAGCGATCATGCGCTATTGTGACCTCTGGCAGAACTAAATTTCCAGTCTTGCCAGTCCCACCCTCCCATTGTACCCTATTGGTAACCAAAGTTCATTCGTAAGTTGCATAACCTAGAAATGGAAATGAAATCGTGCATTTCTTCAGTCATCATGTTACAGAATTGTGGTAATTATATTCGGGAGGTTGCATCCCATAAATATAATTGATTTGACGTAAATATCATGATCACTCAATGCACAATTCACTTTCTTCACTGATGTCAGTCTTTGTGATTATATAGAACGTATTTTCACGACGTCCATGACACTGAGTATTGCTGAGTTCTGCTTCTGAGTATTTTCAGTACTAACAATCTGAAAATAGAAAAATTCACTGGAAACCGAAACTTAACGAATTCAATATCACTAGAGAGAACCCCAGAAAAACTTCAAACAGCTGGGAAATTCTTTTGTTACTCTTGTTGGTTTCAAAACTGTTTTTCGGAAACAGGGGTCCAGTAAAAATAAATTATCACTTGAAGAACTTTTAAACAAAAGCTAAAAAGAATTCGAAAAACTTGTAAGGCCGCCAAAAACATTTCAAAAATTGATATACACTCAATTACCAGAACTATAAAAAAAAGAGTGGCCAATTATCATAAACTATGATATTCGGCAGCTTTATATTTGAAACAAATAAATGCATTGTACTGAAATTTTTGGAAATAGTTTCAAATATATGAGGTGACACTTCTTTGGCCAATCTACATTTTTATTTTGTAGAAATAATGCAATTTTTATTTATCCTTTTTCAGCCAGTACTCTGAAGCCTCCTTCTGAGTTACATCCCAAATGAAAAATAAAAAAAATTGCAATGTTTCAACCAAAAAAAGAAAACATAAACGGGCTAGACAGACGTGTCTTCATCCATTTTGAATTGTTACCTGAGATTTGAGAATAATAATAACATTTTTCAAATTGAAGATCGAAATAATTTTTCTTTGGATCCTGATACACTACTTTTCCATATAGTCATATTTTTGGTATCTATCATTTGGGTTTTTTTACCCATCCTAGGGAGAAAATTATGGTTTTTCAATTTTTTTTAGTACCATTTCCCCAAAAAGTTCTCCTTGATCAGGACAAGCTGGACTAGAAGGTGCAGCGATATGAATCCAGCCAGGTCGAGGTTCTCTGACAGGAAGTAGAACTCTATGGACAGTGCATCTGGGATCTTTGGCTAAACGTTGCATCACACACATCAAAACTGATTCTTGAACTTCCTTGTCAGCGAGAGCTTCCTCCGGGAAAGGTACTGGTTGCAGAAGACCTCCTAGTCCTGGTCTCCAATCTGCATATTCGGATCTGGAAAAAAGTGTTTTCAGACTTCTGAACATTTTCTTCAAGGATCCGGAGAATTTTTAAAATAAGTCCGGGCGCTGGCGGGGGCTGCTTTAGGCACTTCTTTGTACAGTCAGAGACTTTCTTTATTTTTATGTTTTTTGGTGCGGAGAATCGATTTTTCGAGGTCTCCAGACCGAAAACCCGTCAACTCTTTTGCTTTCAACAAATTAATTGTTTGAATCGATATAACTTGTTGCCCGCAACATTTATAGAATTTCTGAAAGATAGGATTGATTGTGAATTTCATTACGAACATTTCTCATTTTCCATTTCGAGAAAATCTTGATTGGAACAAAAGTTACGGACAAATTAGTACGCGTTTTCTTTGCACTCAATCGATCATAATTTGGCTTGAACGAACACTATTGAGTCTCATGATAGCTCATTTCAAAGAATATGCCTGTCTAGATAGTTGATATTTCGATTCAACAACCCGCAAATATGAATTTTCAAGGGAAAAGTCGATTTTCAAAGGAACACTTCAGTTCTTCGCCAAAATAGTTGAATTTCAAATCAAACAGAATGATTTTTTATTAAAAATGTTGAATCTTGTACGAAACTATCAAATATCCTATAAAAAATAAGAAATCTCAATCCACTATATCCAGATTTTCAGGCACAAAAATTAATTTTCAACTAATATGATGAAGCTTCAATCAAAAAAAGTAGGTTTTTAAACGGTAGTTCGACTTGTAACGAAGTATCTGAATTTTCAACAAAATACACCACTTTATTTAGGAATCATACATTTTTACCCAAAAATAGAATAGTTGAATTTTAGAATGAGGACATTAATTCATTACCAGAATGTTATAGTTGAAATTAAAATTCAAAAAATTTTTTAGTTCTATATCAAAAACAGTCGCATTTCACAAAAAAGCGAATTTTGAAACTAAAGAGTTGAATCTTCAGTAAAGTGGGAAAAAATTCACTAGATTGTTCAAATTTCAAATAAAAAGCAAATTTTCTACAAAATCGTTTAGTTTTTAACTCGCAAAAATTAATTTCAGATTTGAAAGAAGTTAATTTTCAACTCAATAATCCAAGTAACTACCAAAAAAGTCGAATTTCAGATCAAATAGAATAATTTTAAAGAAAAATGTTTGAATTTCTACCAATTATTGAATTTTTTTCCAAGAAGATGGTTGAATTTCGAAAGAGAGAGATCGATTTTCAACTAAAAGAAGGACAGTTTATTATTTAGAAAAAAAAAATTTCAAGCAACTTATTATGAATTCTTATGAAAATAATTACATATTTAATAAAATTCTCCACCAGGTACGATGAATTTTCATAAAAATTGTTCAATTTTCAACCAGAGAGAATAATTCTCAACCGTAAGAATAATTTTTCACCAAAAAAAGGACAGATTTCCAAACAAATACATGGATTTACAAATAAGAATAAGATAATTAATATTTCTGCTGAAAATATTAATATAAATTAAAAAAAAAAATTTCTAACCAAAAATGGAGAAATGAAAATTGAAGCAAGAAAGAAAAAACGATTTTCCAGGAGATAAATGAGTTCTGAACTGAACTGAACTGTCTCAAAAAAGAAAGAATTTTCATCAAAATACAGGAATTTGTGGACTAAGAGAAAAAAATTCCAATTGAAGGAGAAAATTTTTTAACCAAATCTTGGAAATCACTCAAAATTCGTTACTTTATTTTCAGAAGTTACTTCGTTACGATCATCGCTACCAAAAAAAGTAGCCATTCAAAAGAAACTAGTAACTTCTCATTACTGGTATGTACCTATAATGGGCCACCCCATGAAAAATAAGTATTTGAGTAAATAATTATTATAAATATAGGTACATTTTATAATGGTTGACATTCCCATACACAAAAAGTACTACAAAAGATATTATTAATATAAATATTTATTAGGTTATAAATGAAATTAGTTTAAATAGTTTAGCCAACTCCAGATAAGTGGCCCACAATTAAAGTCGTGCCACTATGAATAAATAATAAAAAATAAAAAATGTCAAGTTGCTACTTACGCAACATTTAGAACAAGGAGGTAACAACGTAAGGGTGGTAAGTCTTTAGTTTTGTCTTCGTTGACAGAAAGATGATTGGCGACTTCAAACCTGAAATAAAACAATTTGCATAAAATAATAAAAAAGCAGTTCGAGATACTTCGATTTCATGATAGTCATGAAATATGCCATCAACTCTTTTTATTTTTTGTTTAATTATTTTCAATAACTTTCGGAAGAGAAACCGCGGTGCAAATAAGAAACAATTGAGGTTTTAATTTTTTTATATAAAATGTAGCTATTTACATATTTGTATTCTTTCTTCCATTTGATACAGAATTTGTAATTCTTATTCAATTTTTTCTGCAAAAGTTTATTCTATTCTCCGAAGGTTTTTCATAAATACATTGGTCACGTTTGCATGAAACTTATTTTATATATAAATAATACTCACAATTTTGTCAAGTTAGATATTTTTCTAATCAAACAATCTGCTAAATAATATTTGTTGAAAACGTAACAGAATGAGCTTTTGCGAATTGAAATTAAATGGAAGTTTACAACTCTTGCATAAAGCAGAAGAAAAAACACATATACAAAAACAAATATACATTTGAATAAACAAGGATGAATTCGAGTATTTATTTGAATTACTCTGAATTACTTTGAATTATTTCTAGGAATTTATCCACAGCAACTCATTTCAATTCATTTGAATGTCATTTGATCTTTTCTAATTCAATCATTATGGACTCGAATTTATAGTGAACTGATTTTAATTCACATTAATGATTCAGTGGATTCTTTCATTCCAGATAAACTCACTTGAACGGGCTCCTAATGCTTTTAAATTCACATGAATTCGAATTTATTGGATTTCAATTAAAATCAATTTCATCAATTCACGTGAATTCATCGCGACTTTATTTTTGGTTCACTCTAATAAACTTTTAATTAATTAAGTTGAAGCAACTTGATGTATTCCCAGTAAACTTATTTTCATCAAATCGAAAACCTTTAAATTGACTTGAGACTAAAGTGAACTAATTCCAATTCTTTCGATTCATTCATTCATTCAAATCATCTTCCTATCGAATGGAATCCTCTTGAATCGATTCGAATTAATGGACAAATGATTGCAATTCACTTGAACGAATCAGCGGATTCAATTTGATTCTGGACGGATTCACTTAGATGAATTGTAAATCCTTCGAAATTCGCTCAATCCAAATTCATTGAATTTCAATAGAATCCACTTTCATGAAGTGACTTGAGCTTGTAGTGACTTCATTCCGGTTGACTGTCATGAACACGCAATCCATTTATCTGAATTCAATTGGATCCACGTGAATTAAACTCAATTCAATTAATTCAAGAAGTTTCGTTCAGATGTCACCTGAACCTATTTGATCCAAAATAAATACACCTTGAAGCTGAATCGACGGTGGCTTTGCAGAACGAAAGTAAATCAAAAACTATGAGATACCTATTTTTTCTTTTGATCTAATAGGCCTTGGTTTCCGAGATATCACGGTTTGAATATTTGACCTTGAGCGCTCGGCTCAAGCCCGTGCCCGCGTCACGTTGCTGCTCGGCTCGGAGCCCGGATTCAAGCCGAGCAGCAACGTGACGCGGGCTCGGGCTTGAGCCGAGTGCTCAAGGTCAAATATTCAAACCGTGATATCTCGAAAACAAAGGCCTATTGGGTCGAACGAAAAAATACGTATCTTAAGGATTTTAATTTACGCTTAGTCGAATAAGCGTCCTGAATCTGGCAACCTTTCCTTGATGTCAAATTCAGTCTCACTGAGTTATATTGATTTCAATTCGACTGGATCCAATTCTCAAATTAATGAACTGTGAATTTCACATTGAACTCCTCAGAGAATGTACAAACAAATCTTGTGAAAAAATACAAATTGACATTTTTTTTTCTTGCCTGTGGAAAATGGCTGCGACACAGATTGAGACCAAATTGGGAAGAACCCTGGGATGAGGACAGTCACTTCCAGGTCCATGGACTGATGCAATATATTCTCGAATTGCTTGTTCGCCATCATTATTTTCGTAAATGGCTGCTACAAAGACCTGAAGTAATTTTCTCATATCTGGTGATTTTCCAAAATCAACCGTGTGTTTCAGACATCTGGTTATTGCTGGACTAAGGGCATGAACCAGAGGAGATCGCGGATGTCTCTGGGCCAATTTTGATAAAACTCGGGTCAAACTTGTTGGAGGTGCTGCTTTCTCCAGAAGGGGTGCTGCAACTGCCAAAACTGCCTCTGCCCAACTTCTATTATCACTTCTTCCCTTTCCTTCCTCGATGTCCACTAGTTTTGCTATTTATCAATATGAAAGAAAAATTATTAATTCGCAAATCCCTAGCAAAACCCCTCACAAACTCCAGCAATTCAATGAGGGCTTAACAGGTCTTTTTCCACTTAGTAATAAGACTTGAAATAAAAAATTATTCTAAAAGTTGAGGTTTCGAATATTGTACCATTTTTTTCAGATTCGATGACGACAGGATCTTCTAAAAGTTTTGCAACTGCTTCGAGCGGAGCTCCTGGTACTCTCTCATCCTGAAGGGGTGTCCAAAGGGCAAAATCTACCATGGTTTTCAATTCTCGTAGAATAACTTCTTCTCTAGTACTCACTGAGACCATGTGCTGATATTTAAAGATACTTTTCTGCAAAAAAAAGATGCACATTCAAAATATGAAATACAATTTTTTTCTCCTTCCCTTCGCACTCTTTTCCCGTTCTCTCCCCCATCCTCACTCATTCTTCTTTTTTAACTCCTCTACCCATTTTTAGTTCCCCTATCCAGTGCTTCCCTTTTCTCCTTTCCCTTGAAACTTTCTCGACATGTTTTTGCCAGTCTCCAATTTTCTTTCCTCTCATACAGCCATCCCATACATCTTTTCGTATCTGCTCTACACACTCACATACTTTGCATTCTCTCTCCTCATCAATCTCTTGATATGTTGCTCTTATTACTACATTTTCTAGTCTCCAAACCCTTTCCACATGTTTTGTCAATCCATTTTTTTCATCACCTCTGCTGTATTTTGATTTCCCTGTTCTCTCCTGTCTATCTATTACCTGCCTTTCTCTATCTCTTCCTCTCCATTTTTTGTACTCTATATATTATTCTTCTCCCGTCCTACAGTCTCTCAAAAATTCTCTTCTCTCTCCTTCCAACTGCGTTAGATCCACGGCCCTCTTTTCTCTCTCGTCCAGCTCCTGTTAACATTTTTCCGGTTACTCCTCTTCCATTGTCTGGTTCCTCTCTTGCTCTTTTCCCGAATGTTGGCGCCCTATTTTCTACCCTTGCTCCTATCTCATCCCTTTGACTCCTTTCCCTTCCATACAATCCAGAATTCTTCAATCTACCATCTAGATGTTAAATTCTTCCTCATTCTCCTTAAAATCTCATTACCTTGTTTTATCCGTATTGAATCTGCGTTTTTTCTCAAGCAAGTATTTTTCCAATTTAGAATTCTATCTATACCTGCTGCTTTGAACCCTTTCGATGACCCTCCCACCATCACTACCTATTCACTTTTGATACTCTCTTCTTTGTCATATTCTCCTTCCCTCTTATGTTTATCTTCTTTCCTACTCCTCCTAAAGATCGAAATCAAACATTTTCCCCATTCTATAATCCCAACCTCATAACTGACCCTTTAACTCTTTATTCTCTTTCAATTTGAAATTTTGCTTACTTCTTCCTATATAGTAGCATTCCCTGCCTCTTTCTCAAACCTTTTATCATTTTTTTCTGTCACACTTCATACTTTTTCTGTTTTCTTCCTCTCTGCTCTTTCCGCTGCTCTATTATTTTAATTCCTTTCACTCCGATTTTTTTATTATAATCTTTATCCCAACTAGCCCCTGTACTCCCTTAATGACTCCTCTTATTATTATATCTTCTTATAGTATTTTTACTTTTCCGCCATCATTTCCACCTCTTTATTTACATCTTCTACTTCCATTTTTACCATCTCTACTTTTTCCATAAATTCTTCTATCCCCTCTACTGTCCTATTGAATTTTCCTACTCCTTTCACACTCCTTTGATCATTTTCCTCTTTTTTTCTATCACACCTCATACTTTTTCTGTTTCCTTCCCCTTCGCTCTTTCCGCTGCTATATTATCTTAATTCCTCTCACATCGTTTCTTTTATTATAATCTTTACCCCAACCATCCCTTTTACTCCCTTCACTGACTCCTCCTATGACTGTATTTTCTTATAGTATTTTCACTTTTCCACCATCATTTTCACCTCTTCATTTACACCTCCTACTTCCATTTTTACCATCTCTACTTTTTACATGAATTCTTCCATACCCTCTACTGTCCTATTGAATCTTCCTACTCCTTTCACACTCCTTTGATCATTTTCCTCATACTTTTACCTCATACTCATACCTCATACTTTTTCTGTTTTCTCCCTTTCTGCCCTTTCCGCTGCTTTATGATCTTTATTCCTTTCACATCGTTTCTTTTATTATAATCCTCATCCCAACTACCCCTTTTACTCCCTTCACTGATTCCCCTTATGATTGTATCTTCTTATATTACTTTTACTTGACCACCATCATTTACACCTCTTCATTTACACCTCCTACTTAATTCCTCTATCCCCTCTACTGCCCAATTGAATTTTCCTACTACTTTCACATCTTCCTTTTATCATTTTCCTCTCTTTTTCTATCACACCTCATACTTTTCCTGTTTTCTTCCTCTCTGCTCTTTTCGCTGCTATATTATCTTAATTCCTTTCATTTCGTTTTTTTTTAAATTATAATCCTTATCCCAACTACCCCTTGTACTCCCTTCACTGACTCCTCTTATGATTGTATCTTCTTATAGTATTTTTACTTCTCCCACCATCATTCCTACCTTTTCATTTACAACTCCTTCTTCCCTTTTTACTATCTCTACTTTTCCCCTGAATCCTTATATAGTATTTTTACTTTTTCCACCATCATTCCCACCTCTTCATTCACATCGCCTTCTTTCATTTTTACCATCTTTACTTTTTCCCTTAATCCTTATATCCCCTCTACTGTCCAATGAAATTTTCATACTCATTTCACACTCCTTTCCTTCTTCTTTCTAATTTTGCTCGAGTGATTTTGTTGATGTCTTTTCCTGATTCCTACTGTCACTTTAAGCAAAAGATGGTCGAAGTCTACGTACTCCTTCATCCCAAGCCTCCTTAAGTTTCCCTTAACTAATCTTCAACAATAACATAGTACATTGCTGTTGATTCTCTCCCCTGTATGATAACTCTTAGCTTCCTAAATTTTCCCATTTTATTTCCCTTTTAGTTTCATCCATTTCTTCCCTCTATTGTTTCCCAACTCTTTTTCCTCCCCTTGCATTTAAACCTAACCTTACGATAAGATTCACCTCTCCTCTATTTCTTTCCATTATTCCCTTGACTCCTCTGTTTTTCTCTCTGTATCTCTATCTGCATATTTCCTTACTATCTTCTACCTTTCCTTTTCTATCTTCATATATCCTCCTAGTGATCCTTCTATTTGTTTTTTAAATCCATTCCTCTTTTTTGTTTTTTCTTATCAAATCTTCCCTTCTTCATTTAACCTTCCATGCCTCTTCTCTGCCTCTTTTGTTCTTCTGTTCTACCTCAAGTACTATGAATTAATGATACAAATTCAGTTTCTTTTTATTCCATTTAAAATAATGTCGATTTTCTCAAAGTTTCACCTAATCTATGGAGTGACTACTATTCACTTGCAATGCAATAAGTTGAGTTGCCTGATGTCAGGCGCCAAGAAGAAGTTTCGAAAATTGCAGGTGTAACAATTTGGGAAGTTTTCAATTAGAAAAAATCGTTTCCTGTATAAATTTCAAACTCTAAATGCTCTCAATTTGAAATTATCAATAAATAGTTGCATAAAAAGTTATGACTTTTATCATTAAAAATTCGATTTATCAATGTAATAAAAGTTTATTCTACTTGGTGGGTACCTATCACCACTACGTAGCGCGTCCCCAGGTTGCGGATAGAGGGAAGGCCCCTGAGGTTAAA
>WSXT02193098.1:0-19522 GCA_011762715.2 Neuroterus valhalla
TATATATATTAAAAATTCAAATTCCAGTCTTGAAAACTATTAGTCTCTGAAACGTGAACTGAAAAAAGTCTTTTAATAAGGTTTCAAATTAAAGAAATTATCAGCCGGAAAATCGTTCAAAAAAGTCTTTTGGAATGTTTGGATTTAATTTAAATAGTAGTGAACCATCAGCTATTGATGTTTCAATTTTTTGGTGCGATCAATTTTCTTCCGCGTGGACTATGGCCAGGCCAGTAGCCGCTATCCCAGCGTTGAGCAGAAGTATGCACGACATCCGGACGAGATTTTTCAATCAAACGTAATCAAAAACACGTTGAAGATGGAAGATAGTGGGTTTTCAATAAACTGTTTTTTTCTGATAGAAATATTCAAATTTTGACACTTTGAGAAACCTGAAATTCAGGAAGATCTTGAAATTAAATAATTTCCCGTTTAGTTTTTTGTATTTTGTGTGACATTATAGTTTGACCTATGTTTAGAAATATATTAACATAGGGCTTTGGTGTTTCCTTCGCAAAAAAAAAATATCAGTTCACTTTTGTCCCCTTCGATGAGCATATCACATCGCTTAAATAATACACCAAAAATAAAAGATTTTCAATTGAAATAATCTAAAAGCTAATAAAACTGCTGTGATATGAATGTAGTGAAGTTTTTCTTCTAAAAATGGAAAATAGCTTGACACCTAAGAAAATATCCATATTCATTGATAAAAACAATTTATTAGGTATAATGTAATATGATTTTCCTATATTCGTCGTGTTTTTAATTACAAAATCTCGACTGGATGTGGGGCAAACTTCGGCTAAACGTTGGGATAGCGGCCATCGCATCGGCCTGACCGTAGTCTACGCGGTAGAAAGTCGATCGCGCCAAAAATTAAAACATCAACAGTCGCTAAACCACTGCTTCAATTGAGCCTAAACTTTATAGAAAAACTTCTTTGAACCTTCCTGAACAACATTATCGCTGACACTTTTCACTTGCTCGAAATTTGCTCGACTTCCGAAACACTGGAAGTTGTTTGCGCACGGATTATACAAAGTCTTGGAAAAGAATGATTAACATTTGCTGGACTGAATAATTTGAACTTTTGCTGACGTCATTCATTTCCGAAGATGACCATGATTATTTCCTACAAGATTCTTAAAAAAATATGGAAAAGCTTCCGGTTAGAGAA
Organism: Neuroterus valhalla; assembly: GCA_011762715.2. NCBI lineage: Eukaryota > Metazoa > Arthropoda > Insecta > Hymenoptera > Cynipidae > Neuroterus > Neuroterus valhalla. The sequence goes on from WSXT02193098.1 coordinate 1,181, forward strand.
GACATAATTATTTAATGCTGCATAAAAAAAAGGTGTGGCATCAAACTCTCTAAATATTGTGAAAGGGATTTTTTACACTACACTTGGAGTGAATCGCTAATTAATTCTAATTGGAGTGAATAAGCACTCTAATGGAGTTATAATTTTACTCTTTTGAGTTAAAGGATTAAAACAAGGATTAAAACATTTCACCCGACGTGTAGAGTAATTTTTTACTCTATACGGAGTATATTCTTTACTTCTACTCTCATCTTTAGAGTAAAAATCTATACTCCAGCATCAGTATATTTTTCAAACATTAAACCTGTTATTTTAATTATATTCTTATATTTGATACGTTTTGGATTTCAGTTTACTTCCTTCTAATAGTGTGAAATCTATGAAATATCAATAGATATGTTTCTTACGACCTGTTGCCATTTGAGGTTAGAATATTTAACAAAATCGAAATGAGGAGAATTTTCCTAAAGTTGTCGAATGTTTCTGTTCCGTCAGATTCAATTGTGGTTACGTTTAACACTTTTCATCGATACCATCGAAATTGAAAAAATCAAATTGATTATAGGTTAATATTTATCTGAACCGCATTTTCGTTCTTTAAGTTGTCATGCACTATGGATACTTTCCCTGTTGTAAGTTTTATTCTGTATCACAGTAGGCTTTTCCTACTTCAAAAATTATAGTTTAAAATATATATATTTCCCTATCAGGATTCGATGGCAAATAGTGATAAACTGATGCAGTTCTGGAGAAGTTCTTATTTCTACTCCATATCGAGTTGAAGAGTTACTCCATAACGTTTTAATCTAACTTTCGAAAGAGTTACATTTATACTCCATAAAGTGTCAAAAGCTTACTCCATTTTTGGAGTGCACTCAACTACTCTAAGAAAAGAGTTAAAAATCACTCCATAAAGAATAGCTGTGTTTTAACTCTCATGAAGAGTAAATTTTAACTCCACTGGAGTAAATTTAACTCTAGAAAATTTAGAGAGAATTCGGATTGAAAGATGGAGGTTTTCAAATTTGTTGAAGGTTTCAAACTGGACTACCTCTAAATATTATATTTTTTTATGATTCAGACTGCTTATTCAGGTATAAATTGTGACGCGCATTTTTGAATGTTCTAAGTTTCTAATTGAAGAAATGATCACAGTTGAAATATTTTTTCAATTTGTCACATAAATACCCTATTCTTTCAGCGACACGGACTGTGAGACCTCTAATATAACAATTATAGGGGACGACAGCCAATTAAATTAAACGATGTTGAGAATTCCAGCTCGACGTTCAAGAGTTTGCGACTCGAGACAGACAGCAATACGGGGGATAATTTGGTGAAATTGTTCAGGAACAATGGAATTTTATTAAAAATTTCACAGCGAGCATATCATTTATGACAGCAACCGTTATGTCGATGAATGGAAAGAGATTTTCCATCAATGATCGCTAGCCATCAAGGAACGTGATTGCGCTTGTGAATATTAAAACGGTGATTGAGATTGAGAGCTATCAAGTACAGTCACTGAAGTTAAGAATCGAGTTCTGTTGATTGAAATTCAGATCTGCTGGTCGTTAAAACTTAGGCGATTGGGAACGAGTTATTTAGAGGTGAAGAGCTTTGACCTACAGGCTTGTTTCCAAAAATACAACTTTGATTGCACGCTTCACGGACCATCGTAATCGCGAAACGAACGCTTTCGATAACTGTCTGACTAGCTTCATTCACGGTGACCTTTAAGCTAAAACAAGTTGAACAAAAATTTTGGAAGAGTAAATTGAATGTACTTACATCTTGTCTTAATGACGTAAAATATGTAAAGGTTAGTTAAATCGGTCGGTGCAGTAGATTTCGGGGCATGCGTTCGGTAATGTCTTCTGTTATTCACTATTAGAAATGTTTGCAACTTCAGCATAGAAGGGCATATTAAATTTCCTGAATTTTTACGAAATTCATTACATTTTGGAATTTTAGTATATACTTGCGTATACCAAATTTCGTTTATGAATTTATATGTATACTAAATTTATTAAGTGCGTAGTAAGTTTTTTTACGTATATGAATTTCAGAGTTTTTGTATACTGAAATTCAAATACGTGTTTACCATTTTCAGCTACGCAAGCGCATTTCGATTTACGCGGGTCGCGCAACCTCTAGCGCAACGTGGCCGTTGGCAGGCTGGCAAGCGGTTTGATTGGTTTCTTGGAAAAAGAAGTTAATTCTTGGGTTGTGATGTGATAAAGTTTCATGCTTTGCTGGAGACTGACGCTGTGAGAATAATGTTTTTGTTAACACCTTTTTCTTGTTTGAATGCATGCGATAATTGCTGATATTGATGAATGCTTTAATAATCGAGTAATGGCTGAAATGAAACACATTTTAGATTTTTAGGTTATCTGCGATTTCTCAGAAGCTGACTATCGAGGATAATAACCACAGAATCCGGAATTTCATCCAAATCCAGAACGGATTACTCAATGCAGGACGAAAATGAGCCTCCAATTTAGATAAATAATAATCCATCACGATTCTGGAGGTCTTTCAATTGGAAATTTTTCCGAGTGTATGTTTAATTTTACTAGAAAAAAAAACATCGTATACCAATTTCCAACAGAAGCATATTTACAATTCAAAACAATTGAATTCAACCAAAAAAGACAGTCTTTTTGGGTTGAATTCAGTTGTTTTTTATTTTTTTAAATCTTGTTTTAGTATAATATCAATTATTACCTATTTCGTTCCGAATACATCTTTTTTTTATTGAATCAATTTTTCCAAAAATCCTCCCTTTTTTGGTTGAAAATTTATTATTTTAGTTGGAAACTCATATTCTCTAATCGAAAATCAAACAATCTTCTGGAAAATTAAGGGATTCAGTTGAAAATTACCTTCTTTGGCCTTCATTAATCTTTTTCGTTGAAAATTTGAGTAATGGGATGGAAAATGAACTATTTTTATAAATATTAAATTATTTGGTATAAACTTCACTTTCCCCAAAATTCAGCTACTTGGTTGAAGGATCATCTAACTTGTTTAAAATTATTTTTTTCAGATCTGAAATTCATCTTTCACGCTGATTTTTCTGACTCTTCTCTTGAAACTCAAATTTTTTTGAGGTTCGTCATGAGATGAAAATTTTTCCCTTTGATTGAAAATTTATCTGCATTTTTTTTTTAATTCTCCTTCTTATCGAGTGTTGATTTTTCAACCTAAAATATAAATATTCCTTTCTTGAGATTAACATTGATACCTTTATTTCAAAATCGTTCTTTTCTAATTGAAAATTATTCTGCTTTTGCTAAGAAGTAAATTATTTTGTTCAAAATCCGTCTTTTTGGTTGAATTTAATTGTTTTTTATTTTCAATGAAAATCTATTAGGTTGGAAAATTAACTTATTCATTCACAGAAAATAATTCATCTTTTCGGTCACATTTTCAACTCTTTTCTTGAAAATGAAAAAACTAGAAAAACGAATTTTTAACCGAAATGATGGATTTTTAACTAGAATAGTTGAATTTTCAATAAAATATATGAATTTCCAACGGAATAATTGAATTTTGAATTAGAAAGACTAATTTCCATAAAGAATGTAGAACTTTTAACCAGAAAAGATCGATTTTCTACTAAAAATTGAACAGTTAGGTCTCAGTTGAAGAAATTAATTTTTAAACTAACTGATGAATTTTCAGGTAAAATGAAGAATCTTCAACTGGAATAGATGTATTTAATGCGAAACAAATAAATAATTAATCATAACGATTAATTTTTGATTTTCTATAAGCTGAAAAACTCACAGAACAAAAAATTTGCAAAAGGTTTTTCTTATAATAAAAAAGAAAACTTCTTTCTCTTATAAAGTACAGATGTATTTAGGAAAAATTTAGGATCAGGCTAAAGAAACTTTATATTCTTCAAATCAAATGATAAGATCTCTTTTTGATTCATAAAAAGAAAGCGGTTATTTTTCGTATTTTTACGGTGAAATTTTTGATTGTCTAGATTAAGTCAAGTAAATTCTAGGTTTTAAATTCGAATTCCCGGTCATTGTTCGGTTTTCCCCCGGTCAATAAAATTTTTAGTCACTTCCCGATGAAGTCACCACCCTGATATGTTATCTTTCTTTTGAGAATTCGTGTACAGAAAATGTCCGTTTAGCTGAACCGCTACGCGACGTAAACATTCGTTTAGCTGAACTCGGGAGGAATTCCCAACCACTGCTGTCCTCCTCCGCATAGGTGTTTCTAGGAGTGACTTCTAATTGGTTGCTACCGTCAGTTGCCGTGTCTACTCGAGAGTAGTGGGGATAGAGGGGGCCACTGGAGTTCAACTAAGCGAGCGTGGAAGCGTTCAGGTAAATGAAAGTTGGGCTAAACGAGTGTTCAGCTAAACGGAAGTCTTCTGTATTTTGTTGAAATATCGTTCCTAAATGAATTTCATAACTTATCGCTGTACTGATTTGGATTTGTTTCAAGTTTATTTCGATTCATGGATCTAGTGGGGATCGAAAAATACTATGCGACACTATCGGTCCCTGAACGAACTAACCAATATCGTCGTACCATTCGTAAACACAGAAATACACGCAGAAAAATCAGAAGAAAATATTTTCTAACTTGAATGATTCCGTTTCCAAATAACAATTCTTGTAACAAGTTGCTGTGATACGTACAAAACGTGTCAAAATCAGCAAGAAGAATATTTGGAAGAACTGAAGAGTTGGATAAACGCAGGTAATGGTTAGAAAGATAGAATATTAAATAAGATAACCACAAAAATTTACTAATCTTGTTCAGTACTATATCACAAACTAAAATTTTGTTTGGTATATCTGAGCAGCAATTTATGCTCATACTTTAAAAGGAAACAACAATTAAATGTTACGTAACCTATAATTGAATCGTAAATATCGACTGTATTATCAATACATCGATTGTTTCGCGATTAGCAACATATTCATTCCTCTCGATCGAATTAATCATGGCGTCGGCATGTCAATCACGACTAATTCACGTCCATACGAATTTCCATTATATTAAATACTGTTTTCGATATAAAGTTGTTTTTATCATTTCGGAATACCTTTCCCAAAAACAAAGTTGAGGAGAAAACGAATCTATTCCTTAGATTTCGATGAGAATGATTGCTAGTTATGGTAACAATAACATTGCATCACAAAATTTAAATCAAAAACTTCCAATACTGTGTGGTGTTTTGATGTTGAAACACTAGAATGCTATGTTACGGGTTGGTATCCCGAGGTTCACTGTCAATTTCTACAAAAATGGTGGTAATTTAATACTATTTTTTCCTAAGTCTTTTCGAAAAGGTCCATTGAGTCTCCGACTGGATTCTGGGCGTTTCTTTAATGTTTAATCGAGTGGAATTTTATAGCAGACAATCATTTCCTTTCACGCAGATCGTATCTCTGAGGGCCTTGGGCTTGAGCTGGAGTTTAGATTATTCCTTATTGGATTCTTTATTCCCACGCCACATGAGGGTTCGAAGCAACCTCCAACCTTTTAATTTTAGCACCATGTGTCTCTGGATGTCAATAGACGACTCTAACGAGGGCCAACGCGAAGACTAAAAACTAGATAAGATAGGGTGATTCTTTTTTTTTCGAAGGACCATAAAACGTCGCACAATCAGCTGAAATCCAGCTCCTAGCAAAGATTTCCACTTAAAAATTCTGTATGTATAATTCTAAGGCTTCTAAGTGAGTTTTTGAGTCCTAAGATAAAGATAAGCGATAAACCCCTTGTAGGGACAGATTTAGTGGAATGTCTCCCCTAGGGTATTGTACTCCCTTGCCTCCTTTCTTAGTTTACTAAAAAAGTGAAATGGTATTGTTGTTTGAATGAAAATTTACACATCCGAAATCTTTGGTTCTTCTTATAAACAATTGTCCTCTACACATCCTTATCCTTGCATTCATTCTTTGCTTCCTTTATATATCCATACACTTTTTATTCCTTTCCTCTTCAGAATCTTATTCACAGATTTCAGTCATATCTTTTTGGTCTAGCTCTCTTTAAGCTAACATTGACTCTACCTAAATACGGTTTTTTTGTTCTTCATTCATTCTCTCAATATGACCGAACCAATTCAGAAAATTTCTTTTACTCTTTTCAAACAATCTTTCTTCTACACCACTTTCTTCGAGAACCCATTCATTACTCACTTTGTCTATTAGCGTTTACCGCACATATTTCGCAGGAATTGCATGCCAAACGTCTTTCATCCTATCCTTTTCTTAATACGTCCAGGTCTCGCTACTATACAACACGGTAGTTGCAAGCACAGAATTATATCGGGTGTCCCAAAAAGTACATGCATAAATTAACATGCTAATAGAACGGAAATTAATTAATAAAATTGACTGGTCAATCATAGGTCTAAGGTAATTAGATTAGACGCAAATTAACAACAAAGCTCAGCCAATCAGAACTCAAGAAACCGTTTCGTTCTACCCCTTTGGCAAAAAGTTGTAGAAAAGGAGGAGCCAATGAAACACAAGGTAAATACTTGAATTTTTGATGCAATAGATACATTTTTTATCAAAAAGATGATTTTCTAACCAGAAATACTAATTTGTAGTTCCGATTTTAACCAAGCAGTTGAATTTTAACTGAAAAAAGATCAATCTTCAGTAAAATTATAATAATTGATATTTCGACCTAAAACAAATCAATTTCAAATGAAAAGAAGTTGGATAAAAAAAAAGATACATTTTCAATAAAATATCTGAATCTTAGGCTCAACCAACAAAATTTTCAATTAAAAAGGAGATACACTTTTCACATTAGGATTTCGTAAGAATTATTAAATTTTCAACCAAACAGTACAACTATAGCCCAAGAAAATACATTCTTGATCAAATTAAAAAATACTCAGAAAAGCGAATAATTAACAGAATGGTTTGATTTTCAACAAGAGAGATAATATTTCTCCTCAAAAAATTTAACGATTTGGCTCAAAATCTAAACATTCAGGAGACGAATTCAATAATTGAGTAGGAAATGAATATTAGGTAGAAAATGAATTTTTGGTTGAAAACTCGTCTTACTGGTTTGCATATTCATCTTCTTGGCAGGATATTTCATCTAATCTGTTGAAAATAGAAACTTTTTTGCTTGCAGACTTCATCTATTCTGATAAAAAACTCAAGCATTTTTCAATATTCTCATTGTTTGGTTAAAAATTGAATTATCCTTACATAATTTTTGATAATTGAAAAATGCATCCCTATTGGTAAATTTGATCTATTTTGGTTGAAGATTCAATTATTTCATTGAAAATTTATCTGTTTTGGTTGAATCCAACTTTTTTCATTTGAAATTAGAATAGGTATAATGGGTTGAAATATTAATTATTACATTTTTCATGAAAAATCAATATTTTTTACTTTAAAATTCAACAGCTCGGTTGGAAGTTATAGAATAGTTTTTTGTTGAAATTGCAATATAAAAATTAAATTTTTCGTTGTGAATGTGAATTCAGAGTTTTTCTTTTGTTAAAGATTCATAATTTTAGTTGAAAATTCGACTGTTTTTATGAAAATTCGTTTTCTTTGTTGTTATTGCAAATCGATCTCTTCACCTGAAAATTCAACTATTTCATTCTTATTGAAATTGAATTCGATCGCAAATTATCCTTACGGATTCAGAATCCAAAAATTTTGTTCGAAACTTGATAATTTTATTGAAAACCCAGATTTTTTTTTGAAAAGTCATCTTATTTATTGAAAAATTCAACTTCTTTGTTAAAAATTATTTTCTTGTTTCTTGGGATTTCATCTTTTTTAAGATTGACAAATCTTCCCAATGGACTAAGAAGTCGAGCGTCTTTTGAATAACATGTCTTTTTGGCTCAAAAAGTTGAATATTCAATTGAAAATGCAACTATATTTTATTAAAGTTTGATCTTTTTGTTTAAGAAATCTGCTATTTTGTCGAAATCACTTTGTTGACAATTCAATTTTATTCGTTACCAATTTTATTATTTTTAGGAAAATCGTTCTTATTTTACTGAGAATATTTTTGTAACTAAAAAATCAACTAATCTATTAATAATTAGAAGTTTTTTGTTTTATTGGGTTGGACAAAATAAATTGTTTTCTGTTGAATTTCCTCAGAATTTGGGATCTATATCAATTAAAAAATAAAGAAAACCAATTTGCTCCTTACATAAAAAAAGGGATCAATTAAGAAGAAGAAAACTTCAGATTTTGAAAGAATTCCTTAAAATCCTTCAGAAATTGCATACATCAAAAATATTCCTAAGATCTAAAGAAAAATCCCTAGACCTAGGACTACTCCCCATAGGTAAAACGAACAAATTTGGATACGAATGAACTTCTTAGTGGATCATTATGATGTCTTTGCAAAACTCTCTACCTGGGGTGATTGCATAACAAAATGATCAGCTACCGGTTTCGGAGCTCTGCTGTGTAGGGTTACCAGATGGGTCAACCGAAAGACCAGCACACTTGGATATTTTCATGTAAGCTGTTATGTTTAGGAATCTAGTTTAGGTTGAACCTTACGGTGGTTTTATCACAAATCAAAATTCATGCCACCCTTCTCAAACTTTGAGGATCCCAAGTTTATGAGTAAATCAAAATTTGTACAAAGTTTCAGATCAATAGACCGTCTAGTTTTCAAGGAATTGTTTATTAAAGTCCGTCTCTTATATACGGTAGGTAGAGGGCGAGGCGTGAAAATTGAAGGTTTTTTTTGCTCCATCATCTCAAGTAACAATGGAACTTTCTCGACAAAGTAAACGGTGCTGGATACGGTTATCTTACAACATATTTTTGGCCCGGAAAGTGTGACCGTCTAGTTTTTGCGCAACATTGATTAGAAACTCGTAATTTGACGATTTTGCTATAGTATATGCCGTTCATCGCTTACTTTGAAAGCTTGCATCTTTTTTGCTGCAACTTATTTATCAATTATTGTTATGAATTATAGTTGTAAAAATCATCATTTCAATGTCTATGCTTCTCATAATTATATTTTAAATTTTACATTTTGCATAGCTATGCACATACTACAGATTGCGATATAGCCACCTTAAGGACCTGTTTCACTCACGATCTTTTTCAACAAAAGCGTGATACAAAGCAAGCATAATAATATAATATAATAATTTACGTTGCAGGTGCAGTCTCAAGACCAAAAGGCATACGATCAAACTCATAGTGTCCATAAGGGTGTTTTTGAATATAGCTAGTCTCGTTTGAAAATATACACTCATCTCGGGTTATAATAAACAAAGAGTGACTCGACTTATTGGTTTTGTTTAAACCAGAATATTTTGAGTGTTTATAGAAAGAAAAAAAAACAGGACACCAGGACACATAGAGGTAAAACAGGACATGTCCCGGAAAACCAGGACATCTGGTGACCCTAGTGTTGTGGGACGTTTGAAAAAACTAAATATGGTTTCAACAACTTTCTTTGAATAGGATTACACGCAAAATACAGGGTTTTGATAAATTAATGATGCATTTCATCAAGAAAGCTATGATTTCCCGAGCGTGCGTGTCAATAATAGGTACTTGTTCAACGTCAGTCATGTCAGTTCATTGAAGTATTACTCGATTTTCAAGATTGGAAGGAGTACTCCTTGATTTGAATCAATTCCCCAGTGCGTACAGCGACCTTTCATATCTGGAATATTGTCACTACTTCAGACAAGATCAAAACCACAGAACGGAAATTAAAATAGAATTGCCTAGCCCGGGAAAGGAAATGTTCAATTGAATGTAGAATAGTAACGGCTCACGCAATAAAATCCAATTAAACGATTTCTTCAGCAACTTGTTGATCCAATCTCTCCCCACAATTACAAACATCCAACAGGATTTTTTGATGCAAGTTCTCCTACGATCATGATGACAAAAAAGTTCTCTTGTTCTGGTTAGTCAGTTCGTGCAATAAGACTGGTCGTCCATAGCGAAAAACTTAGGGAAGAAACCTCGTAAACCAGAGACAGTTGAGGTTACCACAACCACAAAATTTATCACAATCTCCGTAAAGTTTACCGCAATTTCGATAAGTTGTCTTATTTTATGGTACCTAAATCATTGACGCTATAAAACTACCGGTGATATCCGAAGGTAAAATTTAAATCAGTGCTTGACGCCTATAAAATAAAAATAATTACTGATGATCTCTCATATACCCAAATCTTGTGAAAGTTTTCTTCAATAGCCTATAAAAATTCCATACGCTCTATCCACTATTTTAATGTCATGATGAAAACATGTTTTCCATAAGAACGTAGATTCAATATTTCTGTTTTCAGATCTTTTTGGAAATCTGTATGAAAATGAAGAAACAAGAGACTCCTGGATCCTTACATTCCTGGATTTTCCATCCCGCACTTTGCGTGCGTTTAGTATTTTATGTGATAGAACAAAACAATGTTTATGCAAAGCTAGATGCAAAAAAATGTTTAATTATGCTTGAAGAAAAATTGATTGAATTTTTGAACCAAAGGTTTGATTTCCAGTCCACAAAGATGCATTTTCAAACGAAAAATTTCAAGATTGAGAAACGGGAGGATGAATTCTCAACAAAATAGTTAAATTGTTTACAGAGAAAAGATGAAAAATAGTCGAATTTATAACAAAATATTCGACTTTCAGCGAAATTGATCAATTTGTACCCAAGTGTTTAATTTTTAACATGAAAAGATGCAATTTCAACCAAATCGTCAAGTTTTCGAATAAAAGATTAATAATCACTGAAAACATTTCTAACTTCAACGACAAATTCATTGTTGACCATCAAAGATGAGTTATCAATACTAAAGGCAGATTTTGTAACAAAGCAGTTAAATTTTCAACCAAAAACGATGAATCGACGAAAGAGTTGAATTCTCAATAAAAGAATTAAACTTCCAACGAAATAGACAAATTCCAAACTAGATAGCAAATTTTCCAGCACACAAAGATGAAATTCCGACCAAGAACATCAATTTTCTTCCAAAAAAAGAATTCTTAACAAAAAATGTGCATCAAGTTTTGACTAAATGGTTAACTTTGGATCGAAAAACATAATTTTTCAACCTTAATTGAAATACATTAGTTTTCATTTTGAAAGAGTGAAAAATTCATTTTCAACGAGAGAGATGAATCTTTAGAAAAGTGCATTTCAAACCGACAATTCCAATCTGCAACAAAAAAATTTATTCTCAATCAAAAAAGATCAAATTTAAGATACAGAAGGTTGAATTTCCAACAAAACAAATTGGACAAAAATATGACTTTTTGACAAAAAGCAAGATGAATTTAACAGAATGAAGGAATTTTCAATAGAATAATTCATCTCTTAACAAAATAGATTGATTTTTATCCAATAGTTGAATTTTCAACATGAAAAATGCATTTCCAACCACATAGTCCAGTTAATGAAAAAATGGATTATTATTCAACTGAAAACATTTCCATATTCAACAAAGGATTTATTTTTGACGACCAAGGATGAATTCTAATTATAAATATGCATATTTTCAACAAAAAAGTGAAATTAAAAAAAAAATCAACAGAATAGTAGAATTTAAAATAAAAATATTTTAACTTTTAAGAAGATAGATTAACTGATATATTCACTGATATATTTCTTTAAACAATGTGATTTATGGCAAAAAACACTGTAACAATTAGAATTTCAACAAAAATAGTCTAGCTTTCAACAAAAAAGAACATATTTTCAAAAAACTATCTTAATTTTGAACATATAAAGATGAGTTTCCAACCGACAAAATCAACTTTCTACCAAGAGGAAAAATATTCAACAAAACAGTTGAATTGCCAACAAAATAATTAAAATCTAAGATAAAAATTATACATTTTAAAACAAAATAGCTTACTGCTTAACCTACAAAGATGAACTTCTGACTAAGAAGATCGTTTTTTCCCAAAAAAAAAAACAATTTTTAACAAAATATGTACATGAATCTTCGACGAAATGGTTCAATTTGCAAAAAAAAGCATAACTTTTTAACATAAAACGGAATTGTTGAATTTTTTATTTAAAAGATGAAGAAAATTATTTTCAACAGAGGAGGCGAATCTTGAAAAATGCATTTTTAGGAAAGTAGTTGAATTTTCTACCCGAAAACTTTATTTTCTACACACAAGATGAATTTCATAGAAAACAGTCGAATTTTCAACGAAAGAGGTAAATTTTAGATATAAATACATTTTTTAATGAAGTAGTTCAACTTTTGAACAAATGCCTAATAATCAAATAATCAATGTTCAACTTAGCATATGTTGAATTTTGAAACAAAGAAAACAAAACTTTTTATATTTTACCTTGAATACTAATTTTCAACAGAATGAATTTTCAACAAAATGAATTTTTAACAACATGAATTTTGAACCAGACGGATGAATTTCCATCAAAAAGATTCATCCCGAACGGAAAGATCATTTTCCAATTAAAATTATGAATCTACAAAAAAATTAATTTTTAACAAAATAGTTTAACATTCAATCAAATCGTCTTATAATGGATTGGAATGATGATATTTGGACCGCAAAGATTAATTTTCAACAGAGGAAAAATTATCAACCAAACAGATAAATTATCAATTTCCATTTTTCAAAAAATAAAAAAGATGTTGAATGTGCTGAAAAGTTGTTACTCAGAGATTAAAAAAAGAATTTCTTGCATACAGAGGAAGCTGTGCTGTTGTAAGAATTTTAAATATTTCAAAAATGTTCAAAGAGGCGTTCCAAATATTTTGAGATAAAGAATTTTGCAGCCAAACAATTCATTTTCTGGGATTAAAAAATGAAACTATTTTATAATCGCGCATTGAAAATTGTTATTTTGATAATAATCATAAAAGTTTTGAAGATGATAAAAGAAAGATTTAGGCATACAACACATTCACGGTCAAACATTTATTGCGCAAAATCCAACAATTTGAAAATAGTAAACCTTAGAGTTTAATGATTCAAAAAACGTGACAATGATTACAGATTTTTAGAATAACAGTTTATGATTTCAAAATTGAAGTAATAACAATTAAACAATCATAAAGTTAGTTTAAAACTTAAGTAATCCTAAAATTTGAAACTAAACTCCCTTTCACTTGAAATTGAGAATGAATATCTTGAGAATTAATGGAAAAGGATTTTTATACAAGGGAAAAAACTTCATAATGCTTTGAAAGGGAAAACAATTTCAAAAATTCAAAACTGACGTATAATAAACTGTCACATAGGATCCTTCATTTGTACAAAATTGATCTATTCACTGAACATTGTTATTTCGCCGGCCCTGATCTTGAAAGCCTGTATCAATACAAACTATCTCAGAAACAACACTCTTTATCTTCTTGGATCATTCTTTTTCAGATCATATTGATACCTATAGATTTTGTGAATTAAGGTACAGACATGTTATTGTTATTATTATTTTCACATGATATATTATTGTTATCGTTGTATCATTGTTATCGTTGTATCATTGTTATCGTTTATCATTGTTATCGTTGTATTTTATGTTATCGTTACATTGTACGTTATTGTCATACGTCTCTGTACTATGTTCCAAAAATTTGATACATAAGACAGTACTCACAACATCAATCAATCAAAGTAACAACCTAGTTGCTCAAAATCTTGAATTTTGTTATTGATACTAGATTGATCCAAGTTGTGAGTTGAACTTGAGTCCGAAGAGGTTTCAAACTCCTTTTCTCATAACTCAAGATCTAGACGATCGTCTCGCCCACTCGAGGCCAACAGAACTCCACGAGGAATAAAAACGATTTCGTACAATCGGGTATAACAACGCTACGACTGTAATTCTACCACCCACAAGGATCCTAAGGTATCTCGACACAACCCCGAAGAGTCTTTAGCTAAGAAACTCGCAACGAGTTTTCTTTGTTGCAGACGATTCTTCCGCGTCTGAGTCTTTGAATAAAATCAACGGCAAGCACCCACGCGTTTAGCTGCTCTCCGATGTGAATCGCTTACATCATCATCATCATCTGTCTTCTCTGCTAGAACCCTACCCTCACTGATCCCAAAAGCTTTGGACCAGAGACAAGAGATAACACCGAGTGTCATCGCCCATAACATTTGGAGAAGAAGCAACACACTCCTGAAGAATGAAAAATGTCCTTACCGGAACTGAGCATGGTCCCCATGCATGAAGGAAGATAAGGATCCAGAAGTTGCGAAAAATACAGTAGGCACTAAGAATCCAGTTGGTATTTGCCAACCATGGACTGTTCCAACTAGCTGTTTAAGATTACTAGCTCATAGTACTTGGTTGTAAAGGATGTTTATAAAGTTACAAATAGTTGATCAAGATCTTGATCAAGATTCCAGCATCCAGATCAACTGCTATGCTTGTACCATCGGTTGTACCCCTCCTGCTGGTTCTACACTACTTTATCCATTGAAACTATAGAAAACCTAGAAGATTTCAATTCACCACATGTTCACCATTGAGTTCCGAATTAGCAATAAAGATTGCAGATCAGATCACTCGAAATCAATCACCTCTCGTTATCTCGCGCACTTGCACTCTCACGAACCGCACATTGAATGATCCGCGGGCAACTCATCCGGAGATGTCATTGGGAACCCAACTTTGAATGAAAGTTAGGGGTAATAGTGATAAAAAAAAAGGGATCCAATGAATGGAACTTAGGACAAGAATTGTAGAGCTACAGCGTGTTGCAAGCACCAACGACGACCATGGAGCGGCAAACTCTGGCTGGTTCCACATTGGTAGCCGGCTAGCTATGTGCCGGTCGCAATAGAATGCTAACCGAATGTATACGAGTGGCAAGCTTCGGGCAAGATCGGTTAGCAACAAAACTACGAACGTGCTCGCGATGAACTCCCCCTATGTCGCGAGTTACTCCCACCCCACTTGGAGATGGTTTGGTTCTTGGTTTGCTATATAGCTATATACCTAGCTAGCTAGCTATATGTATAGCTTGTTGCTCGCTCGTGCGATCATCCTGAAAGCCGATGATGCACCAAGCAGAATAGCAGAATGTGGTGTGTACAGTGTAGACTGAACAGCCTCCAGTCCAGATCCACTCCCCGTACCATCAGCCCATCTGGGCCGGGTGGGTTCCTTGCCAAGGGGAAAAACACCGACAAGGTGGTGGAGTAGTAGATAAAACATCTGCTCCAACCGGGATCTTGTGCATTTTTTATCAAAGAACCGATGAAAGTGAAGCAAGCGAGCTCGAGGCACTAGTCTCTGATTCTATGGACTGGAGCTTCTTTAGAGCTTCCTGCGTTTCGCGTAACACCCACCGGATGTTGCCGATTTGTAGAATTCAACACGTGGCTAAAGAGGGTGAAGTAGCCCTTTTGTTGTGGTTGAGGTGCAGGATTTCAAAGGCCATTGGGTGCATTATTTGGGGTATTAGAATTCTATTGGAGATTAGAATTGGTTGGTCAGTTGGCTATACTTGTTATGATATAACCTATAACTTGAGCTTCTGTTTGACGACTTGCGAATGGTAATGGTTCAGGGTTTCAAGAGCAACTTTCTTGGAGGTATTAGAACCAGTGATGTATAAGTTACTTTTTAGAAGGAACTAATTACCTTTAACGTTCAATCAAGAAAAAGGTAACTAGTTTCATTTTTTTGTACCATTAAGCCATAATTCCTTGCGGGGTAAGCGTAACTCGTAAAGAGTGATAAATGGTTGAGTTGGATACGCGAGAGTCTCCCGCCAACATGCCAACAGCACGCGGTATTTCCGAACAGTTACCCATCCAAGTACTAACCGCACTCAACACTGCTTAACTTCAGTGATCGAACGGGAACTGGGTTTTCGAGCGTGGCATGGCCATTGGCATGTTATCTTGTTATCGTTATCAATTCGAAATGTCACTTTTCCCTAGTTACCATAGCAAAAAGAATTACTTTCGTTCCTTTTTCGTCTACTTTTATGCTTTAAAAATATGAACACAACTGTTATATTCTTTAATAAATGGCGCAGGTTAGCTAAACCGAACAAGATATTTCTCAAACATTACAAGATACATTTTCAGATTTAAAAAAAGTTCAACAACAAAAAATGAATTCAGACCAAAATAGTTGAATCTTCAACCTGAGATGAATTTTCGAACAAGGGTACTCATTTTTTATCGAAGAAAACAAGTTTTCAACTAAATACATTATTTTTCATCAAAATAATTACATTTTGGATAAAAAAAAAATTTATCCACCAAAGATCGAATAATTGTATTTTCAGTTGAATAGTTAATGTTCAAGTAGTAAAAAGTGGATTTTCTACAAAATAGTTGCATTTGCAAACAATGAGATCGATTTTTCATTTAAAAAACAAGACAGAATCCCAACAAAATAAATGAACTTTCAATTAAGGAAAAAAAAACAAGCTAGACTGGATCAGTACAATTTACAATTAGAAAAATAAATCAGAATCGATTGGCAACCAAATAATTGAACAGTTTTACTGAAAAAAAATTAAAACCAAAAAGACAAATTTTCTACAGAAAGGTGCAATTTTTCACCCGAAAATATGGATTTTCAACCAAATAATTGAATTTTCTACTAGAATAGTTTTTCAACCCACGAAGAGGATTATCCAACCAAACAGTTGAATATTCATCTGATGAGATGGATTTTTAACTATAGTTAGAAAATCCATCTCATCATTTTTTTTTTTTGCAAAAAATGTTGAATTCTCAATCAAATAATAAAATTCTTATCAAAAAATAGAATAGTTTTACTAGAAAATTGCTGTACTCTGAACATTATAATTGAATTTTAAACAAATGATAACATTTACAAGCAAAAAAAAACTAATAATTTGCCATAAACAGTTGAATTTTAAAGAAAGAAATTGAATCCTAACCCAAAAAGACAAATTTTCAATAGAAAAAATGAATTTTCGAACAGATGGGTTAATTTTCAACAGAATTTTTGACTTCTCAATCAAAACGGATTATTTTTCACTTATACAATTTATTTTTAACCAAAAAAAGATTTAATTTTCAACAAGAGATAAATTAATGCTTAAAAAGCTACATTTCAACAGAAAAGTTCAATTTTTAACCAAAAATAATATTTGAATCAAAATGTTACATCTTTGAACAAAAAAAGGAGCTTCTAACGCAGGAGTTCTTTTTTCAACCAAGCAGTTGAATTTAAAGCAAAAAGATGAATTTCCAACCGAGAATACTAATTCCCTACAAAAAGACGAATCTTCAAGAAAAAAATTATTTTTCAACAAAAAAAATGAATTTTCGACCAATAGACGAGAATTTTTCAACCAAATAGTTGAATCTTTAATTAGGAATATCATTTTTTGATCATCAACGTTATTCAAATTTTATCCAAAAAAAGAAAAATTTCCTACAAAAAAGAGGTAGGTTTTGAACAAAAGACATAAAGTTCTAACCAAACATGGAAAAGTTTGATTTTCAATTCAGGAAATCAATCTTCATAAAAAAATGATAATTTCTCAACGTAATACCTAATTGTTGATATTCTAACTAGAAAGAATTTTAGTTTGGATAAAAAACAGTTGAATTCTATCAAGAAAGGAATTCTCAACAGAAGACTTGAAGTGTCACTCGAGAGAGAAAAAAAGCGAGACTGCTGAATTTATACCGCAAGAAGGTTACTTTTTGATGGAATAGTTGAATTTCCAAAGAAGAAGTTTATTTTCAACCCAAGAAGAAAAATTTTCAACAAAACAATTGGAATTTATAACGAACAAAACCAATTGTTAACAAAATTCTCAATCGAAACAGAGTAAATTCCATCCGAACAGTTGACATTTCAATAAAAAAATATTAAATTTCTACCAAGAGATGAATTTTGTAACCAGGAGAGCGATTTTCAGTAGAATAGTTCAATTTTCAACCAAAATACACGTTTTCCAGTCAAGAGAAAACACAACTAGATTGTGGAAATTTTTAGCCAATCCGAGAAAAATAATTTACAACGAAACAGTTTAATTTTTACAGGAATAGAGTAGATTAATTTCTTGATGGATAGAATGATTTTCTATCGAAATTCCTGATTTTTGAAAAAAAACCATTGAGTGTTGCAGCAAATAATACAAATTCATCCAAAAATGACTAATATTCAACTAAATTAATGAATCTTCAACTAGAATAATTTATTTTGCAGCCAAAAACCTTTTGTTCAGTTCTACTCTCTAAATATTGTGGAGTGAATTTTTTACACTACACTTGGAGTAAATCACCAACTAATTCTAATTGGAGTGAATAGCACTCTAATGGAGTCATAATTTTACTCTTTTGAGTTGGAGTAACATATTTCACTCCCAAGCAAGGATTAAAACAT
>WSXT02193109.1:0-19521 GCA_011762715.2 Neuroterus valhalla
TATATAACTTGTAGAAAATGCCCCCCTCCCCTCAATGAAAACCGTGCCTACGCCTCTGTGCAGGTGGATAGCTGCGTTGAAGAAAGAAAATTATCATTTCAAATGGAAGAGACGCACAAATAAATTTAGGCTTAGTCGGTACTAGACAGAAAAAATATTTGAGATGAAACCTCATGAGTCATTTTAATTCGCTGCTGCTAAATCAGCAACCAGTTTTTCGGACGAGTAAGAGGCTTTCCGATTCTCCAAAGTAGTTGCTTTCCATTTCATCCAAGAGCCAGAGCTGTGTAACTATTTCAAATGAATTTTTTACAAATAGGTATTTGAAATGCAAAATGCCATTTTCTATTTTGTATTTTAAATAGAAAGAACAAACCCATTTTGACTTTTCCATTTAAATAGGTTTTTAACCTATTTTCCACTTAAAATACAATTTTCATTTTCTTGGGTTGTACTCTGGACAAGTTAGGTAATGTATAAAAGAATGTGTAAAAGTTCTGCGACTAATAGAACGCTGTTTTGATTAAAACTATTCCTCAGTCCAGGAAAGTTAGTGGCTTGTTCGGCAACATTCGATTCTTCGCGGTAAAAATCCATCGACTATATATATATATATAAAAGAAGATCGCACAAAAAGAAGATCAATAGGGGACGCAATATTCGAGAAGCGATTGCTCCCCAAAGTAAGCTCCTTAAAATAACATTATTAATTCTTCTACACAATTATAATTTTTAATTAACTTTCAAAATAAAATAAAATAAGATATTATTAAAAATCCATTTTGCATTTTTACTAACCTATTTCAAATACGTATTTTGCATTTTTCATTTGAAATAGAAAATAGAAAACCAGTTTATATTTTCCATTTTAAATGGATATTGTGAATCTATTTTGTATTTTACATTTCAAATACATTTTGAAAACTATTTTACCTAGCTCTGCCAAGAGCCATAGTCCTTGAGAATGGTTTCTCAAAACTTCAGTCAAAGTTGGACATGTATCAAGTGAAAGTCCTAAGGAACTGCATGCCACATTATATATTCTGCAAAATCGATTATTCTATCTATTTTTAAAAATTGATCTTATCCAGTTGGATATTGTCTAGAGGATTTACCTTTTCGGTTTGAAAACTCAACAATATTTCTGAGATTCCCTCTATTTTTAACAGGATAATTCAACTATTTGATGTAAATCTCGTTCCTTTACATAGAAAGTTCAACCAGTTTTGTTACAAGCGCATCACAGCTCAGGTAATAATAATTATTATTATCTAGAGAATTCGTAGCTTCGAGTTCGAAATTCGAAAACTTGTTTGAAAAGTTGATCATTGTGTTGAAAATCAAATATTTTGTTAAGAAGTAATAACTTTTCCAGAAATTGAGCTGCTGCGTTAATAATTCGTCTTCTAATTCATCTTCGTTGGATTAAAAATTCTGCTCCAGGCAATTCGTATTTTGGACTGAACATTCAACTATGTGCAATTTTGAACATATGCAACTATGCAACTGTGAACATCCAAGCATGTGGTTGAAAATTCAACTATATGGTTTTCAATTTATCTCACGTAGTAGAATATTAATATTTCAGGGTTTGCAAGTAAACTGCTCTCTAGATCTAGCTAAAACATTCGACTTTCTTTCCAAAAAATCAACTACTTCTTTTTAATTATCCAAAGTTTCCAAAAAAGGGTGAGGATCTTTTTGGACGGCCCCTGAAAACTCATTGAAATTTTGAAGAAACAACATTTTTCATAAATGTAACCTTCAAGAAATCGTACTGTCTTCTAGAGGTAAAGCTGTTTAATTCCTAGCTGAAACTCACGATGCTGTGATGGTTGATGGTCCCGCATTAAATCTTTGGTGGATACTCTTCTCCATCTAAGAAATTAATAATCAAGATTTATCGAAAATTTCGTAATCGAGTTCGGGGAAAATTGCAGTATGAATTGGAGATAAATGAGCCAGTTTATCTCTTTGATGGGCACGTAGCGTTGGACCACTGAAAAATCAATTTAAATATATAATAATGAGTGTGACTATTTCTTGAAAAATGAATAGAGAAAATATAGTTATCGAGCAACATATTTTCGAAGTTTCTAATAAATAAATTGGATATATCCAATGAAACAGCTTTGAATCTCTTATTTCCGTTAAAATCTTCTGCAAATCTTTTAATATCTCATGGAATCCTCCCAAATCAGTGGATGAAATTTGCAATCTTTTTCAATTGTCCTAAAATCTGTTAAAATCATACAAAAAGCCTTTGAAAGCCATGAAAATGTTTCAAATTCCCATAAAGATTCTTCGAGATCTTTAAGATTTGTGGGAATCTTTCCAAATCTTTTATGTCCCTTGAAAACTTTTTTAGAATATTCTTAAACCTTTTTAAGCTTCGAAAATTTTCGTGAATTCTTTTGAAATCTTTGTAAAATATTTTCACATATTTAAAAGCATCACTAATCTGCCAAATATTTTTAAACTTTGTGGAATATTTTTAGATCTTTTCAAGTCTTTGTGGATTTTCTCAAAATCTCCTAAATTTTCTGAAACTTAAGAGAACTTCGAGGAATTTGTTTATACTCTTCCAATAATCTCGAATGGTTTGAAATATTTGCAGAATATTTGTGAAATCTCATGAACCTTGTAATATTTTTGAAATATCCCAAAAACTTTCAAATAATTGTGAAATCATTAAAGTTTTCTTAAAATGTTTCATAATTCTAATAAAGTCTTTAAAATTATTGTCAAATCTCTGAATAATCTTCGTGAAATCTTGAAAGCTTTGCAATAACTTTTCAAAATGTTTGAAATATAAGAAAATATTCTGAGATCTTGAAAACCTCCGTGAATTCTCCTGAAATCTCTGTGGATTATTCCAAAATTCTTTGGAATATTTTGGGATCTTTATGAAATCTCATAAATCTTGTGAAATTTTCAACAACTGTATATCATTCTGAAACTTCCGGATTCTTAAAAATTATTTTGAATATTCAAAAATCCATTAAAATCTTCCAAAAACAGTAATTTAAAAATTCCTCGAAAACACTTAAAATCCTTCGGAATCTTCAAAAATCCTTGAGAATACTGTTACAAATTTTGAAATCCTACGAAATGTTCTTTAATTTGTTGTTATACTTTTCAACCTTTTCAAATCTCTTGGAATCTTTTGGAAACTTTGCAAATGTTTTGGAATCCCTTCGAATAAATGAAGGGTGTGGCTATTTCTCCCGTCAACGGGATGGCAGCAAGCTGTATTGACTATGGGATTACCTTGTGCCGCCCTCTGATGACTCGAAGAAGGCACTTCGGCAGGAGACTTTTGTATATCATTACAAAGGGTCATAATAAATATTATCGATTTAATCTAATTAAAAAGTAGTTTTCCTTTAACGAGTGAGTGTAGAAATACATAGTTATACAGCAGTTCATATGTTATAAAAATCAAGGTATGTACACGCAAAAAGAATTAGCATTGAATCAAGAAAACGCGTTTTCTAGTCCATACTCAAGATTGCCATTTACTTGATCAAAAAAATATAAACTTAGAATCAAGTGAAATTGACTTAACTCAAAGTATATGTTCTTGGATCAAGTAAATGGAAATTTCGAATACGGACAAGAAAACGTGTTTTCTTGATTTAGTGCTAATCCTTTTTCCATGTAAGAATACAAAAAAAGCACTACGTCATATTTCACATCGGTTTCGAGGTTATGAGTTGAAAAATTCATCGTACTAATTAATTTTTGATGGTATATAAGTTATATTTACATGTTGAAAATTCATGACTAGCTAATGCAAAAACTTTGGAACTAGCAGAATCATTTCGTATATCTATGTACTGAGTAATTATATACATATATTTGCAGCTAAATGAAGTCTATGTAGTACCAAATACAAATAAAAATATTCGTAGCGATGGGAATTATTTTGAAGACCGGATTTGAAACAATCAAGCATACTATTGAATTCCAGCCTGAAAAGAATACTCTAATTTTCAACAAAAAAGTATCATTTTTTCACGAAAATTTGAACAGTTGAACTTACAATTAAAAAACCAATTTACGATGACAAAGAGAAAAAACAGATTTCCAACAAAACAGTTCATTTTTCAATCAATGTGATGGATTTCCAAATAACATTATGAATCTCCAACAACAACAGTTACATTTCAAAACAAGAAGATGAATTTTCAACTAAAATTATAAATATTTAACAAGAGCACTTCAATTTCTAACCATGAAGGTGAATACTCAAAGAAGGAGATTAATCGGCAAATAGAGAGATTGATTTTCTTCCAAAAAATACAATGTTCCAACAAAATAGGTAAATCTCAAATTAAAAGAATACTTATTTTCAACCAAAAATAGAACAGTAACATTTTCAGTTTAAAAATCCAATTTTAAATCAAGCATAAGTCTTTTATACTAAAAAACAGAATATTTAACTAAAAGAGTTGAGTTTTCGAACAGGTAAATTAACTTTTACTGGAAAAGATAACTTGTCAACGAAAATTTAATTACTCGAATTTTGAATTGAAAAGATGGATGTTTAAGTGAACAAATAGATTTTTGACTGAAACTATGGAATTTTCAATGGGAACAAGTTACATTTTCAGTAAGGAAAAATGATTTATAACAAAAAAACTAACTTCCAATAAAAAACAAAACTAACTGTCAAACCAATGATTACATTTAAATAAAAAGTGATGAAGAATCAAATGAAATGGTAAATGTTTGACTGAAGTAGTTGAATTTTTAACCAGAAAGACGAATTTTTAATGGAAATGATGAACATTTAACTAGGATAGTTCAATTTTTGACAAAAAATTACCTTTCAATCAAAAAATACAATTTTTTAATTGTCTGCATAGTTTTTGTTTGAATGGTAGAAAATGTTCCAAAAATGGAAAATTCCATTTTTCAGGAAAATTATGTGAGATATGAAAAAATTGCTATTTAAAAAAATTGTCCATTTTCAAAAGATGTACAAATTGACTCCTGACCATTTTTTGATAAGACGTATAGTTTTTGTTCCAACCATGATAACGCATTTGACAGAATGAAAAATTGACATTTTTCGGTATTGTAATTAGTATTGTAATGAGAATGTATTCTTTAAGGCCGATAGAGCCTTAATAGAATTATTTTGAAACTTTTATTCATGAAACATCAAAACAAATTTAATAATATCCTGAAAAGTAAAGGTTTCCAACAGTTTTTGAATATTTGCAGTTCTGTATATTCGTTACACTATGCAATGAACCGAAAGAAGACGAGCGCGTGGCGTGAGATTTATTCCTTATCAAGCGCGAAACGCGAAATCTGAAAGATGCGTGCCCTAAACGCGCCCAAACTGGCAAGCTGCGCGCGAAGCGCCCAATGAGAATGTGCCCACGCGGTGGGAAGATTTAAAAAAATTTAAACTGATCTATTTTATTAAAAAATTAATCCTTCGGTCAAAGATAAGAATTTTCTTATAAACTCATCCTTTTTCCGTAAAAATCAACTTTTTTGGTTGAAATATCAACTTTTACATCTTTCTAGATAATTTGGTTGTTTTTGACTCCTAATCTGAATATTTTTCTGTTCGAAATTTGAAGTATCATATTCTTCGTTGAGAATATTTTTCTTTTGATTGAAAATTTAACTATATATAATAGATGCTTTATTCTAGCCTCTAGGGCCTGAAAATACGTAGACCATGTCTGCTACATTAAAAGTTTCATGTATTCACAATATTTATAGTACTATTATTCTAATCTTATATCCTAAATTATAACGCATGGTCTCAAAGCCTCGCTTGAACGCATAACGCCTTATTGCCTCGTTTGTACTTATTGCTCACAAGCATCGCTTTTCTCGTCTCTTTCTATACCTCCTTGCTCACCAGTCCTTAACGCGACCTTAATTTTAACATATTTTACATTTTTATTCTACTACTCTATTCTCACTTTCTCACTCGCTCTCTTCCATTTTTTCTTTCTTTTCAATTGCCTTCGCCATTTCACCACCTCTACTTTCCCCGTTTCATGCAAAATGTTCACCATTAGCATGCTTCCTTTCTCTATTTTCTTATACTCTTCCAGCCAATGTTTTAAGGTATCCCTACCTCTCCCGCAACGCATGCATATTCTTTCCTCTACTCTTCTCTACTCTTATCGATTTATATCACTCATTGTACCTAGCTTCTCTAATTCTATTCTCTCTTTCCTGTTTCATCACTATTCATCACTATTTTATTGAAAATTCAAATACTTTTTATAAAGTCCTTCCTTTTTTTCAAATTAACTATTCTCCCATGAAAACTCGTCTTCTTGGCCTCATAATTCAACTATTTCGTTGAATTTTTTTTTTCTCAATAATACTGCTATTCAATCCAAATCGAAATATTTTTTGGTTTGAAGATGAATTATTACATTTTTCATCAAGGTTTGGAACTTCAACTATTATATTCTCCTTTGAGATTTTATATTGAAATTCCAATTCAACTATTTGATCAGGGATCACCTTATTGTGTTGAAAATTTAACTGCTTCATTGAAACTTCGTATTTTGGATATGAAATTTGTTCTTTATTTTGAAAATCCAACGGCCTTACAGAAAAACTCGTCTTTCTGGCTCCAAGGTTGAACCTTTTTTTTTTGAAAATCGAATTTGGATTAAACTCAACTGTTTTCTATTTGAATTTAAAATGTTTTTTCTTCAGTTTGATGTTCAGTTATTAGGTTTTATGTTATGAATTATTCTTCTTTATCTGAAAATTCAGCTTCTTTTTCAAATTTGATTGCTTGGTTGGTAATCCAAATATTCTGTTGAAAGAATATTTTTTGTTTGTTTGGAATTTCCATTTTTTTTCTTTGAAAATTCTTTGTTTTGTATTTAAAAATCAACTGCTCTGCTAGAAATTTAACTATTTGATCAAAAATTTGTATTTTCAGATTTTGAAGTCAACTGTTTTATATTCCAATTCAAAACTTTGCTGCGTTTTTGATCAAATTCAGTGTGTAAATTGGGAAACGTATTTTCGCTAGAAGCCTTATCAAGTTATATCCATTTTAAAGAATAACTTTTGATTCTAATATTATTTCCTCATGAGAGAAAAGGATTGAATACTACATTAATAATAAATCCTTTCAAAGAGTGAGTTCCTGTTTGATTCAGTGAATTCGAACGATTAAAAATATTTGAATTTGGTTGAAATTGATTTTGTTTAGTTGGCGCAGAAGAATGTTCATTAAAGATTACACGATTATTTAAAAATTAAAAACACAGTCGTTTATTCAAAACAAAACCAGAACATTGAGATCGGTATTTCAACGGGTAGTGAACATATAGGCTCGAGACGGAGTCTAGTTGTTGTTCATGAAGGCACAAGAAATTGTGTCGATTGGATTTTCGGAATAGACATTGGTGGTAGTGTAGGACATTGAGATGAATTTGTAGAGGGTACCAGACTTATTTTTATTAGTTACAAATTGTAGGAGGAGACATTGGGTACTCGTTCTCTCTGACGTCAGAAAATTGTGGAATTTTCTGAAATAATAATATCTTCAGGTAGGCTTGACATGAGAAAAAAAGTATAAAGCTGAGGAGGCGATGGAAATTATGAAGAGAAATGTGCTGTCATTCTATGAATAGCTTTAGTGGCTAAATAAAGTCTAAATACTTTATTGATAAATTGTTACGCCGTAACAGATTTATATATCATATACATACGCTGTAAAGAAGGTAGTTGAAAATTACCATATTGATCATGGTAAAGATTAAAATAAAAATACCAGTGATGAACGTGGTAATTTAACCGATAAAGTGTGAAGTTACAATGTTGAGAGTGGTGTTTTTACGAAAAAGGTGTTAAGTTGCAGTATTTCATGTGGTAAAATCACACTAGAAAGCGATTACACTATGGTTGAAATTTACCACAATAATCACTGGTATTTTTATGTCCACTGATTCACACGGTAACATTACACTTTTTTGGTCAAATTCATTTCGCCTACATCGACTATTCGACCAAAGTATTGAACGGAGAAGATAACGGAGAAGAAAAACAGAGAAGAGAATCCAAAGACAAGGTACTGAATGGGAAAGGGAAGAAATTGCTAAAGTGCTTAGAGGAAATAGGATAGTTTATCATAAACGGAAACATAGAAGGGGACGAGGAAGGTGAATATCCACGTTTGGGAGATGAATAGGGAAAGGTTATTGACTATGTGATACTAGACTAGACGACGAGTAAACAAAGAAGGTCAAGAAACTAGAGGAAGGAAATTATATAGATTCTGATCACTTTCCATTATAACTGACGTTAGAGGATGATAAAAGTATAAATGATAAGGTTAGAAAGGAAGTAAAGGTAAAAAGAACAGGAAGAGGATGCTGGTCAATAGAAGGAAAGAGAAATTAGAAGAGAAGCTAACGGATATAAAAATGGGAGAAGGCAAAGTTGAAGAAGAGATGGACATAATGATATGAGAAATAAAAAAAGTGTTAGAGGCAATGGATGCGATAAGGAATGCAAAAAGAAAAATAAGGGAGTGAGAAATGAACTAAGAAGATAGAGCGAAGGAAAAAGGAGTAGAGATAAAGATAGATGAAAAAAGAAGGAATATACTGAGATGTATTATAAGAAAAAAGAGGAGGAAACTAGGAGGTTCGACAAAGAGGCGGAGAGGCTAGAACAGAAGAAGAGGTTTGGAAAGTAGTAAATAAAGAGAAAAGGAGGAAAAGGGTGAACCAGGATATAGAGATGGTAGAATGAAAAAGTATTATATATATACTGGATACTTTTATTATGCCGGCTAGCTTGCTCGGTAGGGTGCCAGGGTGAGGAGCAACACTGGGGTCAAGGTCAATGATAACGAACGTCACTCCATTTTAAAACAATATAATTTTGACATTACTCGAGCGATCAATCATAAAATACTTGCGAATCTCATTGAGAAAACAGGACGACAGAGGTTAGTTCGATGAGATACGAGCAATCAAACAACGTGTTACCGGAATTTGCGGCAGCTGCCAAAATGTCTATCGACTCATACCGGGCGGCCAGCATACCGCAATCTTGAATGTCGTGACGCTTGTGGCATCCCCACGATCACGTTACGTTGATGCAAATTATCTATAGATTTTCTCGGGAGGTTACTCTAGTCCAACAAACTGAGCCCTCGTGAAGTGACGTTACTATGCACCGACTCTTCAGCAATAATTATCATAGAACAGGGCGAGGCAATTACCGAGCCCCTCCACGCTTTGCCTACAACTTCGGAAATTTTGATACAGATAATAGACACAATCAAAGCTAAGAAGAAACATACTAATCTGTTAGTATCCGCGTTCCACGTATGGATCCTCGTCCAGACATGATTTGATATTTTACAAATTATTAATTTCCCTCTCATTTCGTCTAGTCTGACCATGCAGCCGTCGAAGCTGTTGAAACAAATTGTTGAGTAGATAAGCCTCGTCTTACGTTGAACATGAAATACAGATAAAAGAGACCAGGAATAAATATGAATTAAGAGAAAAATTACCAGGGGCTTCGTTATGGCAAGTATCTTGGTTCTTCGTGGAACCATATCCTAACCTCAAATGGGTTTGAGTGATAGTTCCCCTCTACTGATTTACATTGAATTTAACTGATAATTCCAAAAATTCAAATGTGATGTACATCAATCCAAGTAATCGGGAAGCAGTATCCAGCTCATTTAGCCATTACTGACCACTCGGGTTGCTCACAGTCAGCCCTAAAGTAGAATCGTTGGTCAATATTCTATTCCAAAACGAATTTACTCTAGTTTGAGCATATTTTATATTATTTTGTGAAGGTATTTGAATACCTCGTCGCAACTCCCCCTTCACAAGATTCGGCCCGCCGAGGCGAATACCAGGTGACACTCTCTCCACCAGCCCTGATCATTGACCTTTTCAAAACTGAGTTCCGGAAGACTGATTATTTCCAGAACCCGGTTCCCTACGCCATCATGGATGGATGTACAAGGAATCAAATAGTACCATCTAAGGAACGCAACAACCCAAAAAAGAGATTTCTCACAAAACGAGAGGGAACAAAAAATTATATAATACCAAGAAAAGAAAATTCTTTAAAAAATAATAATAATATCGACTTCCGTTTGGGGTTCACCGACTGCTTCCCGTATAAATGGAACTCTCTATCTGCTGAGGCGATTCCCGTACCTCGAAGGGTTATTCGAACCAAATCATTTCTTGAGTATTCTTAATCAACAGAACCATCATTCTTACGATACAATCCAAGTTAACTAGAATTGAAAGAAAAGTAATTGAACGATTGCTCTACTAATGGAAATTAATCTTAGGTTAAGGTCGAGGGACCACTATAATGAGGCCTTCAATTTATACGATGCTATTTGAAATAACCTTTCTTCAAGTAGTTGATTGTAGCTTAACTTAGAAGTCCGAAGTTTTCGATTAAACATCATTCCCTATCGCCTAACTCGCAGTGCGCAAGTCGCGATGTTAGTGATCAATGTGTTTTGCTTGTCTTACGAAAGCCTGATCTTGGAACTTACTCATGAACGCCTTCAGATACTCTGTTCTATCCATCCGAGTTGTTCAAGCCGCTAAATCGGGTGGAGGCAACTCGGCCTCTCCCTTCCTTAGACTGCGAAAGGTTTTTCGCGGACGAGGCTCCCTTTCCATATCATTAAACGCGCGAGTTACTCGGTTAGTACAATGTAATGGTATTTTACACACAGAATGGAACTCGTTCCCTTGCGTGGCGATTACATGCTCGACAATTTCTGTAGCCGACAACTCATCTGCGTTGGGTTTTAATATCCCCTTACGGAACTGGTTCAACTCCACTTTTTCCGCTTTCTCCACTATCGCAATGCCCAAGCAAGTCTCGGTTTCATTCTCCTTTACAGGACAGATGCAAATTTTATGTTAGGCTCATCATCCAGCCACCACTGCCTATCGCGCAAATCTAGAACAAAACCAAACCTCTCCTCAAAGTCCATTTCTAGTACGCAAGTGTCCGTTAGACCAGATATGATTTTGAAATCAATCAAATGAGTGGTTCCAGTGAAGGTGGCTGGCAGACGTGCCTCGCCAATGACACTCTCAGTGGTACCATTAGCCATCATGACAGCGCCCGCCTTCGAATGATAAATTTCATAACCACCAGAACCGAGTTATTGGTATAAGTGGAGAGGCCGATGTCCTCACATCTTGAGTCGAATTCGAATGATTGAAGTTCAAACTAGGTTCAGTTTAATCATTAGTGTTTTGAGTCGAATATGGTTTAAAAGTCGAATTCGTTAGAATTGATACAGGTAAGATTTTATCGATAGCAGCAATAAGGGTCTGTTCTGAAACAAGAGGAGAGGCCTTGACCCTAAAATGGCCCTCCCTTAGTGGTTTCCCTGACAATAAGCAGAGTCCCAGGTATATTTAACTTGGCCGTGTTTGCTACAATTGTGGTAAAAATTGGCACATGTGCTCTTACAACATCTCCATTCATGGTCATTACCACCACAATAAAAGCAGGGTGGCTCTGCTTCGGGCTGAACCTTCCTTCTCAGGCGCGGGCTTCCTCCATAGGTTCCCGAACTGGTCAGGTTGTGTGTTGTGCCCTTTTCTTTCTGATAATCCCCCTTCTTTTTGGGAGGATTCGGTTCCTCGCTAGTACTCCTACTGCGATTACCGCTACCCGACTTAGGGTTCTCATCAGGGAAGGTTTTGGCGCTCAGTTTTTCCAACAACTTTATCATGACCTCGATCAGAGAACCCAAGGAGTCTACCCCTAACAAGATGGTACCCCTGGCTCCAGTGCCCGTTCCACGGGAACGTCCAATGCTTTTGGCGTACGCGAATTCAGGTAAGAACGAATCTTCCGGGCTAGGTGGGAGACGCTCACCCTTGTCCACATTGGTCGTTCTTTTACCCCCGTTGCCAGTAAGGTTAACTGATTATAATCACAGAATTTGAAACAGCTAAAAAGGCCTGACCTCGGAAGGTCAGGTCTTAGATATCGTACCGTGATTTGTTCCTCAGGACGCCACTGAACGCTACTTTGAAATGTTTCCAAGTAGGCCAGGTTGGCAGTTATAGCGGAACGACTGCAATGGGAGTTTACCCAGAATAGACGGAATCCCTATTAATAACTCTTCGTCCGTCAATCCTGAGACCGACAGCACTTCCTCCACCCTAGGCCAGAAATTCTCCGCGCTTGTTTCATTACCACCTGAAAATGTGATTTCCCAGTTCTTGACTATCATATATACCATATTGGGGTATAACCTATGAGTCTGATCCTGAGTTCGGAGGGTTCTACACTCTACCATCAGATTGGGGTTCGCAAACAGCGGTGAATGCCTGGTCAGGATACTATAGGACATGTCTACTATGACTTGAGGCACGGGATGTCTGGGCATACTGGGTCCACTCGCAAGCAGGGTGGACACCCCACAGTCTGCATGGCTTATTAGCGAAGGTAAGTTATTTCCCACGTATTGTGAAAAAGACGTAAAAGAGGTATTTTCTCAACGCAATTTATTATCTATTTGATCATGACTATAGAGACAAATCGTGAAGCCCGGGCATCAAACTAAGGTAAGGGGGCCTGCTTTACCTCAAACTACGCACATAAGATGTTTTAGTATTTTGGAGCAGCATCATTTATGGGGTTGTAGGGTTTGGATAAATAATTAACTCCCCCTTCACTAGAAAATGGATAGTGCGAATTTTTTAGATTGGTTCCGATACTCGGAACCCCCCTGGCTGACAGAAGACTCGCCCGTGTATGGCCTTGAGGCCTTCCTGACTACTCGCGAATCGAATTGTTGATCACCAAGGGGCACCGAACTTCCCCCCAGCGTGTGTCCCAAGAATAGCCCCGACGGTGAAACCAAGTTCCCGGTACTGGTACAACCGATTGACTTTGGCACGCAGCTATTGGTCACGATATTACAAAGCGACGATATGTGAGACGTCAAGGTCATGATTGGTTGCGTATAACAGAATACGGACGAGGTAAACGTACCGATTGCCTGGGTGCTCGTCACTTCCGAATACTCGGGAAATGCATCCCGCTCCAAAAACTTAATATTTTCCCTCCCTCCCATGCTATCCGTGGGAGAGGGGAATAACCCCCGGGCGGCACCTATACCAGCCTTAAGGAGTTCTGACTCACTCTTATTACGTGGTGAAGTTCCAAGGCCTTCAGCCATAAGCCTCAAATCCAATTCGTATTCCCGTGACCGGGACATTTCCAGAAATAAAGAAGTCCTCCTTAACGAACGCAGGACCTGAGTGCGAAGGACCGCAAGGGAACCTTTTATATCAAGGCTCCTCTCCTGCAGAAACCGTCGGAGGTCATTCCTAGTCATAGACAAGACACCAGGTGGAATCCCCAGTTCTCGATCTTCCGCCATCCCAAATGTATTCCTTGAACGATACAATAAAAAATCTTATTGAACCATTATCGATCGCTTATACAATTCACAAATACAGAAATAAAAAACCATGGGTATCTGATTCAATAACCGATCATTCATTCGAGGGGTCTTACCCTGACGGTATTTTCAAATCCAGGTGATACCTCAAGGTCAAAATATTGCAGCATTCCTATCGATTCCGTTTTATTGCCTGATCATCCTTGAATGTTCAAGAAGGATGATTAAACAAGTTTAGTTCAACGTGCGATTTAATTTATTTGTGTGTTCTTGAAACCATAAAAAAGGATAAACAAACAATTGATTGGTCGATTTAAATTCATCGGATTTTGGATTTAATTATTTAATTACTTGACCTCTATCATGTTGAATGTCATTACTGCCAACTTCTTGTAACCAATTTCAATTATGCGACTCGATATTCGAAATTTGTCCCCATAACATTTTCATCAATTAAATGTTCAATCATTTCTAGTTTTATCTTTCACTTCCATTTTTCTATGAATTTTGGAGTGCTACTTGAAACCCACCCCAGGGATGTCAAGCCACATGTGATTTGACTGAGCAACCAGCCAGTGTTACTCGCGGCCCATGAGTTGGTCGCCATTTATAGCTCTTATTTTGATTTTTTACTTTATTTATTTGAAATACTACATCCAAGTATTAGGCAAGAAGGGCACTGATAATTCTAATGAAATAAAACATTCAAATGTGATTTACTTCAATCCAAATACCTACGAGTAGCAGTGTCCATCTCATTTAGTCATTACTGACCACTCGGGCTGATTGTGAATTCTATTACAGTGTCAAAAAAATACCAGTGTCAATTGTTTATGTCCCTCACGTTCAATGAATTCTGAACAATATCGGAAAACAGTCATTTCATATTATTTCTCAATAAAAAACGAAACTTTCAAGCCCATGCAGCTATTTCCAAGGTGAGTAGTTGCTGAATATTCACCGTTTTTTTAGGGCCTGCACGGCGCACCAGCGCCATGCGCGACTTTGAAATCAGAGCCTCAATCCACTGGCCGCTACAAGAACGGCGATCATTCAGCAACAACTCACCTTGGAAATCGCTTCTAGGGCCTAAAGTTCCGTTTTTTCTTAAGGAACAATGTAGGATGACTGTTTTGAGCTTGAATCTGAAATCTCTAATCTACGAGAAATCTCTAAAGTTTATTATAAAATACATTCATTAGAATTTGTGAATCGCAATAATTTTGCAACGTCACAAATTAAAAAACTGTACAATGGGAACTACGGAAGCTAAAGGGGCACGAGGAATCTGATTGAATTGTGTCCGTCCATATTGAGAAAGCTTACTTCGTCGATTGTCAATTAAGGGTCAATTAAGGACAGAATTCAGTATGAAGTTGAAGTGTTTGAATAAGCGACACAGTGGGTTGTCCCAATATGTACGCACATAAATAAGAACATGTTTATAAGGTAGGAAATGTGAAAATTCACCCAGTTAATGCTACGTGGTTCCACCCGCGAAATTTAGAAACGCAGCCTGAGTAAAATGTTAATATACGTAATATCATAGAAATACAATAAAAAATAGAAGTTCACGTTTACTCTAAATCTTAGATAAGGAATTAAATATAAGAATTCTTGACTTAATTTCGAAAATTCTTCCTAGGTTGATGTAATTCAAATATAATGAAGAGAACTACGCTCCAATTGTTAAGTTTTCATCTTGACAAGGCATAGAAGTGACAGGAAAACACAAAAAAAAAAGAAAGAACGTAGGGAGGAAAGAGGAGAGTGAGAGAACATTTCAGAGGTCAAAGAGACAGAACGAGGGAATGAAGAAAAACGATATGAGCTTCTTTGAAATTTGAAGAATCGACAATGAGTTAAATCGAAAGTCCTCGAGAAGGACAGAACGGAAAGTTTAACATCAGCATATTGCTTGGATTTTATTCACAAATGGAATTTATGCTAGAGGCACTCAATTACCAAGTCTAAATTTACTTCGCCTTTCTTTCCATCATGTACTTATGGCATTTAACAATTTCTCACGTGATGAATCCTCGTTGGAAAATCTCAAAAATATTTCAACTGAATCAAATCAAGCGCAATAATTTATAAGCTTTGCAACGATTGATTTTAAATTCCTATGTTTCTTCTCGACTTATTTATCGTGGTTGCAAATGTATACTTGAGACTTGGATTTTCATTCAAGTAAAGTGGTTCGATTATAAATATGATTACAAATTTCACCTTATATTTTTTGCATGCAATTTTTTTTGTTTTAAATGAACGTCTTATTACAAAGTTCACTCAAAGTTACCCTCGACGCATGACGTGAATTGGACAAGAAAAACAATGACATGTATAGATGTGAGACGTGAAATCTGAAATTATATACATTGCCGACCCCCAGAACGAGCTTTAAGTTGATATTCCGAAACAAGGTCCAAGTTTGTAATAGACAAAGAGGAGCGGGCGACAAAAACTAAGGTCTCTGGCATGGGCGTTAGTTAATATATTTGCACATTATGCATATTGTGTTAGATCACCTTGATACGAGTTATGTGTAGAAGAATGGATTGTTGTAGGAATGAGAATGTACTAAAGATCAATCTAGGAGTCACGTGTTGCTTATTCAAACAGCGTTCTTATCCCGAAACACGTCTTCGACACGGGCTGCTGAGCTATCTTTCTAGTGCTCAACATATTTACGCATAAACACACGCACTGTCTAATAATCTAATGAGAAGATCTATTTACTTTTTGCCCTTACCACATCTACTGATTAAGGTCTCTACGCGGACCCATAAGTATCCAGAATCGTTTCTAATAAACAATCATCCATCATATATTCCTACATCTCTTTTTCCCCTACATCAATACCTATGAATTTCGCAATTTTCTCATCCTTACTCTTGTATCATTTTTGTGCTAATAATTCCATCTTCGTAAAGATAGTGTATATGTCCTTTGGGAACACTACTCTTTATTTATTCAAACATGCAGTTAACATGCAGATATCACCTTACTGTACTTCTGGTTCCCATTCTTAGCTATGTATATTCCTTTGAGAAATAATCAACTGAAAAAGCATTTTGAGCTAAATCTAGCATAGCTGTGCTCTCTTATTACATATATTTCCTACAAGTATAAAATTACTCATCATATGATGACCGTACTAAGGAATGTATGATGGTTTCTTTTTAGGTCAGTATATTTTTGTATGATTTTGCATCTAGTATCTCAAATGATACAAAAATTAATCAAGGAACAAAGCACATTTTCATGCTCCGAAATGTTCTTAAAACTCCGAACAGCCTACCAAAGAAATCAAGACTGAAATTCAATCTTACGACTGATTGCAAGACATCTAATGTCCATTTTCCACATGATAGTTCAAATGGAAGAAATACAAAGACAATGGATCAGATTAAAGAAATAATACAATCTCTACGAAGTGATATAAAAGAACGAGAATCTCGAATTGAAACTTCGAATGATTCCCATGTTGCGCAAGCAATTGGAGACCTGACTAGTAAAGATAAAGGGATCCTATTGAAAGCAAACGACATCTGAAAAAACATGCCGTTGTTAATCGTTTTCATCAGAGGTTCGTATGAAAATAATTTCAATTTTTATCTTTAAGAACAAATGGACAGTGAGCACTAGACAGAAAACTAAAGTAAATTATTTTAAATCATGATACTTATATATACAAATTTGTAAATCAAAATCCTTTAAATACGTTCGAGAATATAATGATGAAGGTATTTTGAATACTGATCAGTAGTTCAAGTTCTATTGGCAATCATTTATGGAAGGAGTAAGTTTCTTCCGAAAATACATGATCTTTGAATAATTCATTGTACATTGATATGGAATTGCGACTCAATTAAATTATATATTTATCTTTTGAAATACAAGAGCAATAATATAACTATCTAAGTTGAAGTTCCTTGCATGTATATATGCATTAAAAACAATATTTTCTATGGTACAGTGATGTTTTTCAGTAGTTTTTGCACTTCATTCATCCTTCCTATGCATACCTTTGTGGGGTTTCGACATATATGAGCAACTCTACTAAAACATACAAGAACATACAAAAATTATTAAATTTACTCGAAACGTGGTATTGTTTGGAAATAATGTTTTCAAATATGTGAGTTACGAGAACCTAATAGCACCATTCAATTCTACGAGAAAAATTTCATAGTGTCTATGTTTGAGACAATTCTTCTTTAAATTGTAGTGATTGGTAGGCATTCCCTCTCGGATTTTATGAGGTTATTGCACAGCTCCTTGAAATGTATGATGTTCTCAGTGCCTTCATTCAATGGATCGCTAAAGAGGCGCGCTGGTTCAGCGAGAAACTTTTGATTCCCCCTGACTGACCCATCCCTCCCTCTTTTCAATTCTCCTCCTCGCGTCAGATAGAACTAGTATTTTGTCAGAAATGTGCTGTTTGATGGTTATCAGCTTTGACATTTCCAATGTGTGATGATGGGTCCTCATTTCATGAACGAACTCTCGGACACTTGCCGTCAAAGGCTTACCAGATTTTATGCAGTCAATCACATACTGCATACGGGACACGTTTTGTCTTGTCCAGCCAATCTTCTTGTTTAGTTGATGCAAGCGATTTTTTGTTTTTTTATCAATCGATGGTTTTGACCTTCGATTTGAATCAGCCAAAGCTCTCGTTGCATCATAAACTGAACAAATGATGGTTCAGAGGTCGCAACCTTCTGAGTGATCTTCACGAAGGGTAGCATCCATCCAGCCAGATCAAGGGGCTTGGGGTCGCTTCCTGATTTTTCTCAGCGGTTTGTTCTTGCAGCTGTTGAGGAAGCGTCCTGCGTACATTTCTTGTTCGCACGAGGTTAACGGCACGGTTTCTGAACACTTGCTGTGAAAGGTGCGAGAGCTCTGGGTGTTTCTGGCACCACAGAGTGTGCAGGCGTACCATGTAACCTCTGCGGTTAGGGACAGTCCTGGCATCATAGCAACTAAGTGGGTCATTATCGAGTTCATCCGTCCATAAAGAACGTCAATTGTCTCACCGGTTCGTCATCGTGTTTCGATATAATTCGGCACCCTGAACTCTGGAACGATCGGCAATACTGGACGAACCATTGTCAGGTGCTCTTCGCGTTCGATCATTTTGAACCGCATTCATAATTGGATTTGAGTAGTGTGGAATGTTTCATGAAATTTTCAAGATTAAAGCTTCTAATTTTATTTGGATCAAAACTTTAATTGCAACTTGCAAATTTCATCTAATTGTCAAATATTTGATGCATATGCTTACTAATAATTATTACAATTTTCTGGTGAATTTGGTATGTTAATTATTAATTTCATAAGTGGAATTACCACTTTATATACGCATAGATTTTCGTGCAAAATAAATAAGACAAGCTGAATTTATTCGAAAAATTAAGCAACATATAAAATGCAAAAGGAGTGAAATTTAATTGAAAAAAAATATTTGTGATTAACAAAAGTGCTTGCGAACATTTGCAATGCAACAGAGTCGGGGTTTTTGAATTTATCGAAACTATAAAGGGACAAACATGGTTATTTATACGGAAGCATCTCTTTAAACCATCAACATATAAATATTATATGTCGCTGCTGTAACTAAATGTTCTTCTAGGTTATGACGTCAAGTCAAAAATAATATAATATATTTACCTGTAAAATGAACGCCCGTCGACCACGTCCCTTCGCGTAAACAAATACATAAGAAGCATTTTATTCCTTATTCGACACACGTTATTCGAATTATTTAGATTGAAAACTTAAAACGAGCTTGAGCCGCCAAAACCGAGGCTCAGGGTCCCTATTGAGGCTCCCGCTAACTAATCATACGGGCCTGAGCCAAAGCCAAGAGCCAATCAGAAAAAGCAAGGGGGAGACAACCGAGGAAGCTTCCTATATCCTTTCTTTTCTACACCCAAGTGGATGCGCAGTGGACATGAGCGGTACAGTTTCTATGTCGATGATATTTATTTATTATATATATTTTTTTATTTATCAGCATTTGGAACTCGAAAGTTCATTGCCTCATCTACCCGAGACCGCCACGCGTCCCTATCCTGTGC
>WSXT02193120.1:0-19248 GCA_011762715.2 Neuroterus valhalla
GTAGTAAACGAAATTGGAAAGTAGATAGTTTAGAAGTAGTAGAATTATTCTAACGGGATTGAACGAAATCACTTTTTCAAAAAAGATGCTAGGAATCGTTAATAGTTTAGGTCTCAACGGATTATACTTTCCAGAAAGAAACTGTGTTGAGCGCGTTAGACGCGATGTTATATTAGGACCACTGTAACAATGCTGCGGCATGTTTATTGGACATTTCAACAACGATGTCTACTTCATTCCTCGAAAGTCACAAGATTCATTTTCTACGTGGAAGAAAGGAAGAGAAGTAAGTGCTGATTGCGTAGAATATACTGGCCTGACTTTATTCTCATGTTTCTTGTTACATCAGCTGACCGCTCTCCCAGTAAACCTGGATTGTTATATCAGTTTTTGTGGTTTGTGTATTCGTTTGGCATAGGAGTTTGTCGAACATTTTGATCCCTCCTTCAAAATATCTTCACCTGTAGCTTCATGGACGAGGGGCTTGATAACAGACTGCTTCTGAGATAGGTGGTAGTAGAAAGAGACAAATGTAGGTATCTGTTCGTATAAATGCGATTTTAGGTTAACTTCATGTTCTTATCTGTTATCAGATCTTTTGCAGAGTAGAACGTCGATGGAAGGCGATTTCCTGTTTTGTTCAATTTCCATGATAACCTTGATATTAGAATACAATCGGCTGATGAAATCGGAAAACTTGTGCAGTTCATCTAGTCTATGTCTCGAAATTACAAAAGTATAGTCAATGTTACTGCACTATTATTCTTTTGCAAGATTGATTTGATTGAGTATATTTGTTTCCAAATGTTCCATAAAGATGTTAGCTACATTCAGTCTATGAAAAAATAGTTTGCAAAGAATTTGATAATAACGATTGTTTCTGGAATTGGTACTTTCGTGAAGAGAGATACAAAGGCGAAACTCACAAGGATGGCTTTGGGTGGAAAGTAAATCTGTTGTATCTTTTTGATAAAGTCAAAAGATTTTCGAACGTGAGTGATAGAGTTCTTTGTGAAGGGTTCAGTTCTTTTGTTAGAAAGCGTGCTAGGTTTTAGGTTGGTGAGTTTATTGCAATGACGGTCGGTCTGCGTAGGACGTTGTTTTTGTAGATTTTGGGAGTCCGTAAAGT
This sequence comes from Neuroterus valhalla, assembly GCA_011762715.2. Taxonomy (NCBI): domain Eukaryota; kingdom Metazoa; phylum Arthropoda; class Insecta; order Hymenoptera; family Cynipidae; genus Neuroterus; species Neuroterus valhalla. The sequence continues at coordinate 1,130 of WSXT02193120.1, forward strand.
CTTATAGAGATAGAATCAGTGGGTCTAATATAGGCATTGTTTCTATGTTAAAATGAGATCCATTGAAGAGGGTCTTTGTTGTGTTAACTATTGTTTTAGTGGAACGTTTTTGCACTTTTCGGTATGTGTCGACAGTTAGAAGGTCCTTGATGTTGTTGTCGTAACAACACAGCTCGTAAACAACTCTACCGACAAATTAAACCATTCAGTGATTCTAGAGTATATGAAATCCCTTGTTCTTGTGACAATGTCTATTTTGGAGAAACCTGGAGCGAGATGAGCTAACCTATATAGGAACATGAGAGTGAAGTCAGGATTAAACACTTCACGCAATCAGCAATAGCTGAGGAACGTCAGCATCATATCGACACAGGACATAGTATTTTATATGAAGAAAAAACCGTCATCATAAGAGCAAACAATATTTTTCTAAGATGGCATGTAGAAACAATCGAAATCCTAAAACAACCTGACAATGTGGATAGGAACAATGGATTAATACCAATTCGATTCGGCTACTTGTCTTCCCAGGTTTTCTGAAAAAGAATCGATTTGCCAATCTGGTTCGGTCAGTCTCCACAGAGAGGCTTTTGTCTAATTCAGACATAGCAGAGAGCATATTCAATAGAAACATTACCTGAAACCATGTTTCGGGTCAGTCCTGAGAATGCGACCTGTAACGTTCATAAAATGCCGCCAAAGTTATTAGTTTTGTACACGATCAGAACCTGGAACACGTTCTTTTGTCATGCTCGTAATTCTTTTCCAATATTTTCAGAAGAAATATCTACACAAAAAAGTGCTCACATGAGTTTTTGTCATCTCCTAAAATTGGTTTACTTTGATGAACTAAAAACATATATCCTTATCACTTGAATTCATTCCATTTCACAGACTTGGTTTGCTGATTAGACTGTCTCACCTCGGTTCAACCAATTTTCCTTTTTCCCTAATAACATGAAGTGATTCAAAGCTTGCCATCCTTCGAAGTACTTAATTTTTTAATATTTTGAATAATATAAAAATACAGAATGTCATTGAGCCTCTGCTTTTATTTCGAAAATGTATTTCTTCAAGCTTTTGCGGAAGGTCTTCATCAGAATTTTGATGAATATCCAAATCCCTTCCAATGATATTTAAGCTCCAAGAATTTTCTTATGAATTGATTTCTGGTCCTTCGTTTCCCGTCTGAACTGCTTCTTTACTTGGATTCATACCAGATAATTTTTCTTGCTTGAAGTACTTTTTCGCTCTGCTAAAGGTGCATTTCTTCTCTATGTTCACAATAGAAATTGATTCTCTATATTTTAACAACAAAATTAATGTAAGTAGTACGTTCGAAATGCGAAAATGCAAGAGTTAACACTTACGTACATTGATTTGCTTATATCCGTTAAAAATTGAGATGTCGGCTGATTTTCGTCCCAAAAAAGTATTATTTTCCACTGTGCGCCGTTCGAGGCGACAATTGTTACGCGGCGCCCGCGACAAAAACTTTTTTTAATACAGTCAGAGGGAGAAGTACAAATTTTTTCTTCTTTGAGAACGGAATAAAGTGTTCATACTACATTGTTTCAAAATTTCACTACGATCGGGGTCCTAGAAGTTATAAATAATCGAATTTGTTTGAATAATTGTGATGAAAGGATTATGAGTTTGCAAATTTAATTTAGAAAAAATTCTCATTAGAAAGAGATTTTCTTTACAACTGTCATACCAAATTTCATTCGATTTTTGCAAACGAGTCGAAAGTTATTGATTTTTCTATGAAAAGTTGCAAAAATCATTCTTTTCAAAAATAATGAAAACGGTGCAGTTTTTCGGAAAACGGTTCAAAGTGTATTTTTGTAATGCTATTATGAACAGATTCTTCCAATTGTTGTTACTTTTTTTAAAATCATCAAAATTTCATGGGTACAGTTGACGTGGCCTTACTCATAAGTAACAAAATTCGGCTCTCTAGTTCCAGAAAAAGAACCAATGCAGAAAAATGAAAAGAGTACCGTAAAAAAAAGTCATGCGTGTCTTTGAAACACGCGGTAGGAACAAAGTTCCGAATACGGACTTAGGAGGACGGTGTGACCTTGTAAATGAGGGAAAGTTCAGAGTAACGCGTAACGCATGACGCTAAGAAATGTCAGGGGAAGTGCACGCTTTACCTTCTCTCACTTTTTTCATTACTCTTTCTCTGTTTCGCTCGCTCGTACCCTTTCCCCATTCTTTGCTCCTCACCCTTCCACTCCCTTTCGCTTTCTTATTTTTCTACTCCTCTTCAGATAGTTTGCATTCTTTATCTGCATCCTTTGATGCGAAACACGAGATGGGCGATGAAAGGAAAAGTTAGAAATAAATGAAAATTTATATTTTCACTTAAAAAATGGTTCAAAATATCAAAAAATGGAGAGAACAGTTCCATAGGTTTCTTCAATTGACTCTTCTCGAATCAAGCATTGGTAAGTGTGGAGCACGAGATATATTTATTATGGAACGCCAAGCGTGGAATCTGGCAGACGCGAGCGCAAAGCGCGCTCAAATTTGCGTTGTTTCTTTTATGCATTCAAGGATTTCAAAGTTGAATTCGAATGTTGGACGTTGCAAAAGAATTTGATTCCCCTCAAAGTTGATCATTGGATTCTTGGTTCCCGTAGTTCCCAAAGTTTTCCTTGTTAAATATGATAATAGGACCTCGAAAAAGACTTGGAATTTGAATCGGTCCTTGATTATTTATGAATAATTTGCATAAACACGCTTGACAAATTATAACGGTAGCGCACACTTTGATGGAATTTGATGGTGGGCCACGATTGCTCTAGTTCTCTCATTTTCAGATCGATGGATCGCGTGACAGCAGGTCGAATAATTAAAAGACCTTTATAACTAAGGCTCTGCCCTATTCAGGCTTCGAACTAGCTTTCCAGTAGGGCATTTGGCACGCGATCCAAACCCTGTATTTATTCTTCAAACGTGTGGAAGAGCTTAGATGTCGAGAAACACCCAGCTCCTTCTTAAAACTCACGCTACGGCGATTTTAGCGATTGTTCAAAACGTTAACCACACGGTACCGTCCCACAACTCGGGAAAATACCAACCTGCTGATAGGAATCTCAACCACGTGATTGTATCCATTCATTTATTACATCCAATGATACTTCCTGACTTATATTCATTATTATTATTTTAGGAGGAAAATTGCCTTTTCTGATTATCAAAAATGATAATGGTATACCCCATTTATCTTCTCATCCTCAATATAATGTGTGTTCCTCAAGGGACAACATATCCTTTGTTCATTTAGATCATCATTGCATCCTTTTTGAATCTATCATTACTATGTGACTTTTCCTCCACTTTTCTTCTCTTTTTATTTATATAGTATTCATGCTCCTGAATTCTACGTCAACACTTCATTATCAATCTTCTGCGAGTCCTCTAGCTTTTTTTTCTTTCTTGATCCACTAATCCCTGAGTTCCTCCGTTCCTTTAATTTCCTAAACATTCTCTTTCAACATCGCTTCTTGTCTCTTCGTTCCATACATCTATACCATTCATGCAAACATGACTTCCTCACCCATTCACTTACTCTGAATTCTCAATTTCTATCCTTCTCCTAATTGTTCCTTTTACTTCATTTTCGAATCCTCATCCAGCTATGGCTGTCCATCTCTTTTTCCTCATCTTCTTTCCAAATTTTTTGCAAATCCTTCCTCTTCTATTATCTAATACCATTCTTCGTAAGTTATTTCCTTATCCTTTCCCACCTATCTATCACTTGCCTCCATCAGTCTCTTTCGTACATTCACTCATTGTTCAAACCGTTCACTCTACGGCCTTTCTCCTTTTTCTTTTCGCATTTCTACGTGCCTTCTTCCCTCAACAACAATTTTCTTTTTGCATGTCGATCTCTCTCAACCTTCACCTATCTTTGAAAAAAAAACATGAATTTTTTCACCAAAAAGTTTAGATGGACTCTCAACAAGAATTCTGATAATAGGTATCAAAACTAATAGAAATATATTTGAATTTCCAATCACAGACAAAGATTATGAAAAAAAAATCTAAATGCTCTACCAGAACAGATTATTCTAAACCAAACAGTTGCATTTTAACCACAACCATGGACATCCATTAAAAAAAAATGTTCTTAGCAAATGAGATCTACTCTTAACCAAGGTGCATTTTCGACTAAAACGGTAAAAAAGTAATGAAAAGAGTTCTCTTTTTTAACGAAAGAGTCAAGATTCAGTGAAATATTTAAGTTTATAAATAGAAAAGATTTCTTAGACAAAAAAAACTCCAGCCAAATAGTTGAATTTCAGAACAAGAACGCGAAAGACAACATTTTTATTGGATTCGATTGAAATTTAATTTTCAACAAAATATATTACTTTTGGAAAAATTAGTTTAATTTCTAAACAAGCGGTTAATTTTCTGTACAGGAATAGATTAAGTGAATCCTTATCCAGGGAAAAACTGTGGAATAATTATTTTATAAAATAGTTGTTTATAAAATAATTGAATTTTCAACTGAAACCGAATAATCATTCATGAAAAAGTTCTAATTTCAATCTGAACAACAAAATTGTCTACAAAACACTTTGATTATCAGCCTAGATACACCCATCCTTAGGAACAAAATAATTTTTGGACACCTTGTTCAACTTTCCATCGAAAGAGATAAACTTCTTACAAACATTTGAATTTCCAACCCCAGAACCATTTAAAAAATATAACAATCCTAATTTCAACAACAAATACGAATTTTGAACAACGTTGTTCAATTTTTATCCGAATAGATAAATGTTTGATTAGGCATTTCAAATCTTTAACTTAATAAGATTATTCTCCTGGTCTCATATAGATGTCGAGAATTTCGTTGTTGCATTCAGGATTTTGAAATCCCTTAATTCTCTAGTTCATTGGAATCTTAGACGCTAGAAATATCTTAGACCTTGAAAAATCAATTTGCTTTTCGTAAATATAATAGTTTTTTCTTCTTTCTCAGGTTCGAAAATGATAATTATATAAAACATTCTTCCTCCTCATACCAATATATGATTTTTACCTTGAGGATAGAGAAAACCTCCGTGAATTTTGATCGTCATTGCATCTTCTTTACATCCCTTATTACTATGCGGACACCCTTTCTTCCTTTCCTATTTCACTTTTTACATGGGTTTTTATTCTTTTTCCTCCTATGCCTCATTCTTCTCTTTAGAGTTATTTAACTTTCTCTCCTTTATCTATTCTTCTTAAAGTTACTATATCCCTGCAAAATTCCTAGACATTCTCTTGATATTTTCTCCTGTCCTTTTTTGCACTCATAGAACTAAAGCATGCATGTTCCCGCATCTCCTGTATCCATTTACATACTCTGCATTTTCTATCCTCAATATTTTCCTAATCGCTCTTTCAACTCCTTTCCCAAATCTCCATCTAGCTTTTTTGTCCATCATTCTCCTCTTCCCCTCCTTCCAGATGTTCTGACAGTCCTTCTTCTCCTGTCCCTAATACTTCCTATTGTATATCTATTTTCCTATTCTCTATCATGCATCTTCAAGTTTTTTTCATCTTGAATTTTCACGCGGTCATCATACAGGTCCTATATTAAAAATCAATGGAAGGGTTTCAATTCCTAAACACTTTTAAGTAGAAATATAAAATTCCTAGCGGAATACATAAATTTTTTGGATGTTCAACCAAACATGAATAGATCCATAACAAGGATTTTTATGATAGATATAAGGGCCAGAAGGGATATATTTATTTCTCATATCAAAAACAGAGATTAGAATAAAATTCAACAAAAAAGAACGATTTCCAAACAAAATAGCTGGATCCTTGACCGAAACACATCATCCCAATCAAACAATGAGAGAAACAGTATGATCCTCAGCTCAATCACATTTGTTTATAACCAAACAGCTGCAGTTTCAAACGGTAGAAATGAAATATCTACTCAAGAAGTTTTATTCACAAACCGAATAGTCGAATGTAATCAAACAAGTTTTACTTTAGTTTTTCTTTTCTCTCTTTTACTTTATTATCACACAAAAAATTGAGTAATCAGATCTGCAGTCATGAAGAGAAACATGAAAAAAAAATTTCTAGCAGAATAGTATAATTGTGTACTGAGACACAAGACTCTTTTTCTGAAATAATTAGTTTTGAAGAGGAACAAGCTTCCTTCGATTCTCCAACTAAATGATAAGATAGATAAATTTTACAACTTCTTTGTTTGCTGGTCAGTGAGCGATATGATATCGGAATCTCGACAACTTAACATCTTCGATTAACATTGATTTCTGCCTCTCATTTGCAACTGGAGCTTCTGTGAAGTCGAGGTTATAATTTCTTTTTACTGGATTTCGTGTTGATTTCTAGGAATCTGCAGAAATCTAGAATTCAACCAGTCTGCGAATTTATTCTCAAACTTTTTCTTAATATTTCACAGTCGTTTCATTTTTCCACGAAGGAATAATAAGGAGACCCAACTCCGTTTCGCCACTTGGCAATAGAAACATTACCATGAGTGCCAGCAGAAATATTCACTGGAAGATCCCAAGTTTTCGTACGCAGGCGCGCAGTTGTTCTCTCCCTATGCAGAAAAAGTGTGCGAGTGAGAAATCTGGTCAAATTGACGTAAGTTAGAGCGGTTACGTTCGTTTTTTCTGATGCAGGTGTCGAAGTGTTTTTCATTGCAAGCTATTATCAAAGTTTGCTATTAATATTTAAATTTATCGCAGTGTTTTTTTATGTAGTTAGGTGAAAAAGTACATTATAAAAGTGGTGAGTAATGTAGACTGTAATCTAGTCGCCTTAGATCACAAATATTGTGAACCGTTAAATATTTTAACCTCATCTTATATTATTCCTTCATCCATAATTTCTTCATCATATAACGAATTTAAACTTACCTATACATTTACTCCTCAAAATCTGTTCTCTGATTTTTCAAACAAGCACTGGAAATTAAAAATACTTTCCATATATTTATTTCGTGTATCTTTCGTTTGCTTTCGTATGAAGATCAACAAAAGAACACAACCTCTCTAGCTTGCGTCAATTTGACAAACTTTCTCACTCACGCACTTTTCCATGCATAGGAAGAGGACAACTGCGCGCCTGCGCACGAAAACTTGGGATCTTCTAGTGAATATGTCTGACACTTACGGTAATGTTTCTATTGCCAGTCTCAAAGGGCTTCCCACTTACAGTTGGGTCTCCTCATTATTCCTTCGTGCATTTTCCATAAGAACAGTGAAGGATGTATCGCGTTCCTTGTTTTTCGATGATTCTCAAATGTTCGTCATCGAGGTTATACTCAATTTCTGAAGAATCCATCAGAATTCGTAAGTCGTTACTGTCTTTTTTTATCAAAAAGTCACGAAGAACTTTCTTGGACACTTTAACCGTGTCTGATATTCTGTGAAAATACTCCTTTATTATTATTATTACGAAGGAGAGTATATTATAATAAATTTTAATGAATAATAATTAAAAAAGAACACTACAAATCTCCATATAATATAGCCAAAGCTGAAATAAATCAAGTCTTTTTAGAGTAGAGAAGGTCAATACGCAAATATCTTTTCCACACAAACTAAATTCAGAAGGTAATTTCAATTTTTTCGTGCCTGCATGCATTCTCAGAAAACACTTTTCATGTGTTTGTTTTACACATAACTCCATAAAAAACAGATAAAAAACAATTGACTTCTAAATATTTAAGCGCTCCATTATTTGTCTGATAGATGAGATGAAGTTTGTCGCAAATTAATGTTTGCTGTAGAGATTCTTTATAAAAAAAATGAAAATTCGCTCCATCCGAACTGGAAGCGCATAATATAATTTATTGAAGCTATGGAAAATTTAAAGCTGTTGACCGTCCGTTTGGGAATTTTCTTATTTCAGATCAGAAATAATGGTAATATAACCTATTTTCCTCACTCTTCTCTATTTGCAAAGTGTCTTCTGAAGGTTAACTCAACATTCGTTCGATTTTATCTCTATTATCCCTTGTACACTCCTTCAATACTATCTGACTACTACCAACCATTTTACATATATATCCCTTCCACTTTTCTGAGTCCTCTAGCTTTTTCCTCCTCCTTTATCTATTCTCTCTCTCTCTCTCTCTCTCTCTCTCTCTCTCTCCCTCCCTCTCTCTCTCGTAAAGTCTTACAAAATTCTTTTGCCATCTTCCTTCTTCTCTATTCTTTATGAGCAAGAGTATAATGCATGGTTTCATGCCTATTCTACTCATTGACATACTCTTCATTGGCCCCTGTTACCTTCTCCTAATTGACTAGCCTATCTCTTGATTTTCCAGTACCAAAATGAGTAATTTTCCCCATCTTTTTTCCTCTTATCCTTTTCCCAGATGTTCTCGAAAATTCTTCCATTCCTATCATCGTATCTATTTCAACTCGATTTTACTTTCCCACTCATCTATCAATTGCCTCTTATTCTTGATCTCTTTTCTCCAATTCTTATCGTCTATCTCCTTCTCTTAACCCTTCATCTCTCAAAAAACTCCCTCTATTCTTCTTCTGAACTCTTCCATACCAAGGCTTTTCTGTTCTGTAATTATGAATTTTCTACAAGAAAAAAAAATAGTTTAAAAAGCGTCTCTACCCATCAGCAAGTAGTTTGATGTTTGATGGAAAAGAATTCTAATCAAAAAATATGGTATTGATGTTTTAAATAATTCTTGGTTGACGAAGATGAAAATGGTGAGACAACTGTTGAATTTTTAAAGGAAGAACAGGAAATGTTCAAAAAGTTATCGAAAAAAAAAAAAATATATCTATTCCTGCAAATACAGTATAATTTTGAACTTAGAACTCGATTTTTCATTGGAGAATAGAGTAATTTAGTCTCAAGTCAATTTTGGTTCTTTGTTTGAGAACGTATTTCAGACGGAGAAAAGATAGAAGAGGAAGCATCTTTCAAATCTTCTTCTTTCTTTTTCTTACCCTTCGTCTTTTTTTCTCAAAAGAAGAAAACAAAAAACAAAAATATTGGAAATATCTACCAACGTTTTGGTGTTTATCCAACACCCTTATAAAGGTTGAAAAATCTCCCAGCAGATCAAAACCCAAGAGAAACCTAGGCTGCTTTCTACCTGAATTCCCACTGAAGACTAATCGACCTTGAAAACACTCTATCGTTCAAAACCCTTATCAAAATAAGACGTCACCCAACAGGTCAAAATTCATAATGAACCCAATGCTCTCTACTTCTACTCCTAAATATAATCAATCATTCTATCATAGGTCTTGTTAAATTTAGCCAAATCAGTTTTCAAATTGATGAAGGATTCCTTCTGTTTTTTTAATATCAATCATTTCGATAAATTCTCTCTTACCCTTATTACTTTCACTATGCAAAACCTCAGAATTCTTCCAATCGAATTCGTGGTCAACAAAATCCTTTGTACGTGCAGCAAGCAAATTTTTTTAATAACGTTCCAAGCGAGCATCACATTAATGCTCTTCCACACTAGTATTAAGAAGTCTCCGAGTCTGGCCCCTCTTTTTCTTATATACAATTTCCCCTCCAAACATACCTATCTCTTGTGTTTCTACGGCTCATTATATTTCTCGTTTTAAGGGTCTCATTCACACATTCTATCCATTCCTCCTTCAATCTGCCTCTGGGTACGCTACAATTCACCCTTACCTAGATACATTTTCTTCGTTAATCCTTCTTCATCCATTCTCTCAACGTGACCGAACCATCTCAACAAATTTCTCTCACTCTTGTCGAGCAGCGTGTCTCTTACACCAGATTCTTTGGGACTCCGCTCATTACTTACTTTGGCCATTAGCGTTTAACCACATATATTACGCATAATCACATGCCGATCACGTTGAGTTTACTCTGGTCCTTTTCTTGATACGCCCAGGTCTCTCATATGTACAGCACAGTTGGTGCTAGCAGAGTACACTGCCGATAATCTTTCTACAAGCAAAGAATATGATCTTAAAGGAGAATATTTCTTTGACTCAATCTCGCGCGGGCGCACATCTGAATGAGGAGCGGGTTAGAAGGAATCGGATCTCTCTCATACTAAAAAGACCTAGAAAGCGTCGGGACGTACATGAACGCGAACACCATTTATTCAGGTAAATTGAGTATTGTTAGTGTTTTTAGTGCCTTGTATTCTTAATTCGACTGCCGTGAATTCCAAAATTATGGAAGAAGTGCGAAATTGGTTGCGGAAGTTCGACTTAGGAGAGCTGGAGGAACGATTTGAAGGTGAACACTATTTTGAGGTTAAAAATTCTAATTTTTGCGCTTGGCTTGAGTATTCTTTCGGGAATCCAGTTGTTTGACGTAGTAATAATTTTCTGGCAATAGATCACTTTTCACTTTTTGTTTTATTCCTTGATATTATCAATGAATATTTTTCCTGAATGTTCGTATCATATTTGACTAATATTATGTAAAGCTCCGCGAGAAAAGGTCCCTCACTCGAATGCCGCTGATTTTATAGGGCGAGCATGTATAGTGAGTCGTGTGGCTAGCCTTCGAGCGAAAGCTGTCTACTTTGACTGCTCATAACTCAAAAAGTAATTGAAATATCGATTTCTGGTTTTCACTAATTTCTAGAGCGAAATTTCATTACTGATAAGTTATTTGAAAAAAATCGATTTTATCCGAGTAAGGGACCTTTTCTTGCGGAGCGTCACATATACGTAAGAAGTTAAAGGAACGTTTTGTAGTTTAACTACTCTAGTGTTGGAAATCTTAATTTCTGGGTTTGCTCCGTAGTGAATGTTGAATTTTCCTTTGGGAATCTTGATGTTTGACTTTTTTCAGTTGAGAATATTATGGAATATTATGCATGCATCTTCGAATCATATTATAGGAAGTTAGAGATACGATTTGAAGTGAAAATATTCCAAGGTTGTGGATCCGCATTTCATACCAAACAAGTGAGAATCAATCGAGTGGGCCGTTCGTTGAATTGTGAATTTTGCATTGTGAATCGTGTTTTTGAAAAACACGATTTTTATTCACTATGCAACCTTGTAATACGGAAATATTCGCTAATAATGCGGAAACGTGATTCAATTCAACACCCTAGCATATTATTCGAACCAATTGCTCGATAACAATTAATAATTCTGAAATTAAGTATGCAATGGGGCGCGAATATTTTCATATTATGAGATTATGAAGTAGGGTGAATTAAAATCCACTTGTTCAAAGACACTGTGCTTTGAATTGCGTTTCTTTCCAAAACAGAATTCAAAGGACCGGCGTTCAATCGTTCCTCATTTGCTCCTCAGTTTGGGTTCTTATAGAAAAAAGTGAAGTGTTTTCTTGTGCACCCATCAATAATCCTTTCTAATTTTAATTTCAATGTTCTTATTTGCTTGTGAATTTTTTTTCTCATCTGAACTTGAAGGGTTCGTACTTTTAGGAGCTTATATCAAATCGCAAGAAAATGTTGAGGTGGGCTCCTTTTTTTCAGGATTCCACACCGTAGGATTCAACAATTATTTAAATGGTTACGAAGTCATTCCTATAGACGAATGGTTTTAGTTTCGTCTAGAGAACTTATTTCCTTCTGTCCTGGCTTCCCTCGAACAGGAGCAGATGCTAGAAGATATGCATGAGTTTTATAGAGATTAGATTTAAAATATATGTAATAAATATAATTGTTCAAATTTTCCTTAATAATGAATAATACATTTAGTAATCCTCGAAAACTACCAATAAAATAAGAATACATTATTCTTAGAGTAAGAATATAATATGCTTGAAACTAGAATACAGTATTCTTATGTATTCTTAGCATATATTCTCATAGTTAGAATCCAGTATTCTCAACAATTTTAGAATATATTCTTGGAGTTAGAATACTGTATTTTCGAATTCCCACTTAGCGGGATTTCTTCTAACATTGATAATATGTTCTCGGCACCTATTTCAGTAGGATTTATACTTATAATAAAAAAATCAGGATAATCTTGTTTTAAGAATATTTATTTTTCCTTGCACTATGGGCAATTAGGCCGGGGACCAGTGACAAATTTTTGTGACCATCATCTTCTCGACTAATAATTCGTATAATGCTTCATTCAGTGGTACCATAAAGTGCAGTGAAGGTCAGCTGCAGCACCATGGGTGGGTTGGGCAACGGCAGCCACCCATGCACTTAAAAAATGAAGATTTTCAGTGATTTCCTTCCAGTTGAAAATTTCGCAGATGATGCTTTACATCATCCTTTGAATAAAAAAATTCGTAAGCTGGCTGTGCGTTGGTGGGAAAGTCGTCAGCTGATGCAATAAATCGTTTCATGGGGTGTACTTTCAAAAAGGTGATATTCCCGATTTCCTTCGAACTCTGTATACTTATGTATTTTGACGCGCTGATTACGAATGTGATATTGAAAACTGGCACAAACTTGATTTTTATGATAAAATCATGAAAACTAAATTCATCAGCTAGCTTCATCAAGCTAAATATCTAATCCCCACATGATCTCTCTGCCATAAATCCACATTGATTTCCCCAGATCCTTTCCTTCGTTACTCAAATGACTTTATTGACAAGTATCTTGGTAAACATTTTTCCCACAGTGTTCAGAAGGTATTATAGTCGCCTGGACCACCCTTTCCCTTCTAGATTGGGACAATAATTGCCTTTCTCCAATCACTCGAAACTTCGCTGTTCACGGCACAAATATTCGTACATTCACACAGCCACATAAAGAAGGTCACGCAACCAAACTTGAGAACTTCGGAGGAAATAACTCTACACCGGCAGCCTTACCATTTTTTGGTTTGTATTTACGGAAAAAATGTCAATACCGATTTGTCCGAATCCCATACATCGATTTTTTCCCCAATCGAAAATTTCTTTATTTCCAATTAGTTTTTTTTCCTACAAATATGAATTTCTGAACCTGAGAATGATGAATCACATGATTGCATTCCTTATCATCTCACAGAATGGAGAAAAAAGAATTCAATTTGTAACCAAAAGAGTGGAGAAAAAAATCAATCAGATCACTAGATCTTATATTAGAACAAGAAAATCTATCGAAAACATCCAAATCTATGATCCAAAAACACAAATTATCCACAAAGGAAACGATTTTTGAATCACTCATTTAATTTCCTGAATAGAAATGATTTACTCGGAAAAGAATCAGTCAAAGAGATTAGAGGCGATCTACAATTGTGAATATTCAACGACATAAGAACCTTTTGAACAACAAAAATCATGATGATTTTTTAATCGAAAATGTAAAAATTTATGTTTCGATTTATAACAAAGAGCTGAATTTTTGTTTAATGAGTCAAACTTCCAGCTGAAACAGGCAAATTCCCTATAAAATAATACAATTTACACCAGTGAAGGAATTCTTACAATACCAAGGTCAGATTTTAGAGCGAATTTTCTTAATTAATTATTGAGAAGTATACATTACAAACACACGGTGGTTTTGGAATTTTGGTTTCTTGAATTACATGAATTTTTCAGTCAAATATTAATCTTAGGTGTTGAGTGATAATTTATTTATTTCTCAATTGGGTCGTTTGATTATTTACTTTCCATTTTATGAAATTTTTTGATTTATTCTGACTATCACGAATTTTAACTTTGTGTTCTTTATTTTTCCCAGTTTATTATTATTTTATATTGAATTTGAAGGTGTAACTAAAAGTAGAAACAACCTATAACACGATATTTAAACTTTTTATGAATTAGTTTAATTCTTATAAAGAGGACCCCTTATCTGCCATAAGGGTGGAGATTATTACCAAATACATCAGTTTTCAATGAAAGTAAGGAATTTTAATTGCGAATGAATATGATTTATGGAAAAGTATGGATTTTCAAAGAAAAATATAGCAGTTGATATCTCATCAAGAAAATATTTCACAAAGCAGAAGAAATGAAATTTCACCGAAAAAGTTGTATTTGAAAAAAAAAATTGTCAATCGAGAGAAATCAAATTTGAAACAAATGATATGAATTTTGTGAGCAGAAAAAATTTTGAACAGAAGACTTTCAGTTTAGTTTTCAACCCAAGATGACGAATTCCTTACAGAAGATATGAATTCTTAACTGGAATAGATGAATAATCGGCAAATAGTTGGAATTTTAAGGCAAAACAAAATAAGTTTTCGACTGTGATGAAACTATAATAAAAAAGATTGTATTTCCACCAGCAGTTCGATTTTAGCGTAGAAATTATCCATTTCCAATTAAATAGTATTTTTGCATTACATTGCACTTCTTATCAAAATAATTCCTTAATATTTACTGAAATATTTCAATAAACTAGGGATGGAAAATCGTGGTTTTATCTGACTTTTTTCAACATTTCAGTCACAAAAAGGAAATAATTTGATACAGTTGAAGAAATAGTTGCCTAAACAAGTCGTAACTATTTGTCAATTTTGCAGTAGGTGTGAGGTAATATTTATGAAAGTAACCAAAGTATTTGTATCAACAATTCTTTTTCAATAATAACCCCTCCTTATAGTCATGCTAAGAGGTTGCTGTTTTTTCAGAATTTTCAACCGTCTAATTTCAATCGATTTTCTTTTGAGCTCAGACATGCAATTATTTCTTATTCATACTTTAATATATAATTGGTCTGAATCGAAGTATAAAATATTTCCATGGTACTATTTCGAACACCATGCATTGCATGCCATGCCAGAAATTAGCACTTCATTTGTAACTAGGGCATTGCAACGTCAAATCGATGAAACGTTTCCCTATTCCATAATACTCCTTTCTCCTTGTTACTATGACACGGTGCGGCGTGATAAATGATCGGTGCGAATAGATGAATATTTTAATTTTTCATTCCCAGTAGAGACTACCTTGTCCAACTACCAACACCTCCTGCAAGCAATCAATCGAGATAGGATGCTTTAGAAGGAAAAAACAACCATAATTTTGCTCCATCATGAACCTGATTTTCCCCTATTTTCAACTTTAATGATGATGTTATTCCAGAAATGTTTGACTCCCTTCTTTTTCACTTCTTGGAATTTCCTCCACTCACTGGATTCATTCTTCGATTTCGAATGATTTTAGAAATTTATTTGAACGTTGAACGTTATAAGAGAATTGGAATTCTCTTTAAATCTAATCGTTTAATTTGAATCTGAAGAAAATGGGAATTTTCAGAGAATGACTAATATTCTTAATCAATTTGTTGAATTTCCAAACGAAAAGAATAATTTTCCAATGTGAGCGATACAATTTTTACCCACTTGAACTTAATGTTTTTCTGTTTCTAATTTTAGTGATGCTATTGTATTTAGAATGTTTAACTTTTTCCTCTTCACTCTTCTCTAATCCCTCCGACTTCCTTACTTTCTCATTTTCCTTAAGGGCTTCGTCCCTTGCTTTTCCATACATTTGATCGCATCATTTCCTCTGATCTTGCTCTGTTTCTCCTTACTTCCCCTCAACCAACACCACCAACCGTTATTTCCCTACACTTCTCCTTCCTTCGCTTTTCTCAACTTGCTATCACTTTCTCCTCTCCCCATTCCCTTTAAATTTACCATCATTTCATCTCGTTTCCTCACATTTTTTTTTTAATTCAACAAATTCGGTCTTCAGATTTTCCCTTCAATTTCGCATAATTCCATAAATAAATTTCAATATTTGACTTAATAGAAGGATGCAAGTTCTCCTTACATTTGATGAACTGTTTCTTAGTTTTTCTAATTTTTAGAAGTTTCTCCACTCAAGCGTGAATGTCGAGTCCTGAAAAACAGTAATCAATTAATTTTTGCTGGATTACAAATAATTGATAACTGTAACAAAAGAAGAATTCTCAACAAGATACTAATATTTTCGACAGATCAGTTGGATTTTCAGGTAGAAGAAATCATTTCTCTGCCGTAATAGATGAAATTTCGAACTTTCCTCCTATTACATCTCACAATTTCCTATTATTTTCCTTTACTTCTACCCCCTTACTTCCATCAAATTGCTATCACTTTCTCCTTCAATTGTTTCCTATCCCATTACTCCATCTTGTTTATCTTCATTTTTTTTAACTCCTCCTACTTCCACAGCCTATGCTTGCCCTGATTTTCCCTTACTTCCTCCTCCCCTTACTTCACATCATAGATTTTCCTTCCATTCTCCTTCATTTTACCTCACTTCTCCTAATCTCTTCTAATCTCTACTTGCCTCCTGTTTTCTTACTTGTCCTCATTTCCCTTCCAGGTTCTTCTTTAACGCCTCACTTATTTCCTTTTCCACCATTTTCTCACATTCCTCTCTATTCCTCCTTGCCCCCCTCATTCACTTTCCCCCATCATAATGCTCCCTTGCATCTACTGTCTTCACTGGCTCTCACTTTTTTTGGTTGAGGATTTTTTTTTATTAAAAACTCTATTGTTTGTTTGGAACTTAATTTTTATTGTTGATAGTTTGACTATTTTCTTGGAAAGGCAGGTTTTCGATTGGATCTTTTTTCTTGGCTCAAAAATTTGACAAATTGATTGAAATTTCAGTTTTTGTGAAATCCCACTATTCTTTTGAAAATTTATCTCTTCCGAAAGGCAGTTCATCCTTCCTTTTCGGAAGTCCAACAGTCTGATTCACAATAATTCTGTTGCGTTCAGGAATTCAACAATTATTCTCAAATTTCATATCTATAAGTTGGAAATTTGTTATTTGATCCACAAATACTCCTCTTAGGTTGAGAAGTATTGGATTTCCTCTTGAAAATCAATGTTTTTCCTATTAAAAACATAACTTCGCGTCTAAAGGTAAAACTACTGTTAGACCTCTTTTCAGTACAAGATTTACATTTTATGTTTACAATTAAACTATTAAGTTGAACCTTGTTGTGAGAAATTCGATTCTTTCTAAGTAAACATTTATTCATTTTATTTCTGATATTTATATTATTTGTTAATAACATAAAAGCAGACCAACCAGAAAAAGATTCGCAGATAGTGAATATTCCATATTTTATTTTTTTTCAACTTTGATTTTATTTCAATTAAACTTTTTTCTAGGCTTTATCAGCACTTGATTGAATATAATCGGCTTTCAAGAGCACAAATGGCAATATGCTGTTTTATTCGTTATTTCGAGAAGGCTTAAATTCAATTTGGCATTCGTCAGAAGTAAGCGCACTAAAGTATAACATTTTTCATCAAGTTCATTCAAGTACGATGCTGCTGGATTAATTCCTTGTCTCCCCCCTTTCACTCCATAATACTGGATACGTACTACGCCAACCCTCTCTCTCTTTCTGTTGGATGATAACCGCTGTCTTCGACACCCCACCCCTCTTCCTCTCTCTTGCTGTTGGAATATAACCGTATTCCCCCCTCTCCTTCTCTAGCCCTCCTCTCAAAATTTCGGGATGCTACCACGGCTTACTACTTTCTCTTGCTTCTGCATTAATACCGCTGCTTCCCCGGTGGCTAACCATCTCCTTCTCGCTCCTGCTGCCCGATTGACATATCAGCCTTCACCTTCTTCTCCCTTCTGCTACTGAATTGATACCGCGGCTTCCTCCTCTCAGTTCTCGCTGCTGGATTCATACCGCGGCTAGCCATCACCTTCTATAACCGCGTTCTCCACTTCCCCCTCTCTCCTTTCGGCATGAATACCGTGGCTTGCTTCATTCTGTCGCTCTTTGATTGAAACCATGACTTCGACCCCTCACTCCTGGCTGCTGGATTCATACCGCAGCTAACCATCCTCCTGTCTCTCCTGCTGCTGGATTAATATCGCAACCTTCACCTACCTCTCCTTCCGCTACTAGATTATAACTGCGGTCTCTCCCTCTCTTTTCTACTGCTAAATTGACACCATAGCCTGTATCCCCCCACCCTCTCTTTGTGTCTCTCTCCTCTGCCCCACTACTGGCTTGATACTGCGAGCTCACCCTATTACTTCTCCCTGCTGGACTCATACCGCGGCTAACCATCACCCTCTATCTCTTGCTGCTAGATTATTACCACGTTCTCTACCCTCCCCATACCCCTCTCTCTCTCTCTCTCTCTCTCTCTCTCCTTCTGCAAGAATGATACCTTGTTCCTCACCTCCCCCTCCCCCTTTTCGGAATAATACCGCGGCCCCCCTCTCTTTTCCTCTGCTTGATT
>WSXT02193131.1:0-19514 GCA_011762715.2 Neuroterus valhalla
CTGGTCTCTGGACTTCAGACGTCCAAATTACATTATCTGGCCGAAAATGCTTTTCGCAAACTGGGTTTTCTTTTTTTTTTAAATAACATCGTCCCTTAAAATTGCCTTTTGTCACAAAGCAATTAATTTCGGATCCTTTTGATACGAGGAAAAAGAGACATTTTTGGCCGTCATAACCTGACTTGCAACCAGGAGCTATGCGATGATAGCCCATAGTTTTCACAGTTTTGCAATTATAAACAGACAAACACTTTTTTTTAAAATACCCATTTTCACTAGGCTACCCACTTTATTGTCTGTTTTTTATCAGTTTTCTTATAAAACGCGTTTCTAAACCACTTATTTTGATTTTCCAATGCAAAACAATACAAATGTTTGCTGTCCCGTTCACAGCGCCATCACTCGGATTAGTTCATCCCCTCCAGAATTTCCGGACGCTAAGAAATCCAAAAAAGTGGGGGCGATGCATAGGGCTGTGTTGAACAAAATAGTATTTAATCCCATAAGTATAATACCTTCGTGTGCGCGTAATTCAGCGTTCCTCCATATTGGAATACACTATTCTACTGAAGGTGGGATTGCAGACATATTGGATTTCTACTCCTCAACCCTGGATACCTTTTTGTCCTTTATGTTGTCAACATTGGCTGCCAAGAAGCACGAATCTGTCAAAACCTGCTGATGGCAAATGTCAACAGCTGTCATCTGCTCGTGCTATCCAACCTTCGTGCACCCAACACACACTTGACTCCGAATCTCCTGAATCTGCCCTAGTCCTGGAATCCTCTTTTTTGTCCCTTTCCCGATAGTTTGCGACTAGAATCCAACGAAAATGAGCGACGACGATCGGGACATTGACATCGAGAGTGACGTAAGTCTTTTCCGTGAATAAGTTTATCGAAATTCGTTGAAAAGTTAAGTGCAGCGATTCCGAAAGTCCATTAACGCTTTGTTTATATTTTGCCTTCAGGAGGGTGACGACTCTGATTCCAGACAGAGACATTCCAATAATACGCAATATTACTCTCAGGTCAGTTCATGTCAATTATTTTCTTTGTTAATCGCATCGTTTGTTCTAAGGGGCGCGATTGAAAAAATGAGAATTTTTGAGGATGTCCTGTAATTGTGAGGTTAGGTGCGTTGTTTCTTTCTATTTATCGACGCGATGAAAAAAGATAGTTCACAAATTCAGATTTAAATTATTGGGTTTGATAGTTGAACAATTGAGTTTCTATTTTGATTATCAAATACAAACGATTGTTAAGTGAGGGTTTATTTCGGGATAATTTTGTTCTATTTCGATTGAGAAACGAAAACTACAAACCGTACTTGAAATACTATTATTGATTTTAGGCGAGAAGTTCCTTTTTTGTCTTCTATCATATTCGGATATATTTCTCTTAGTCCTAATTTGTTAATATTTGAATAACTGAAGCAGTACTTGGGATTTCGATCTTAACTCTGTTTTTTGATAAGTTTTATTGATAAGTTTTATTGATTGAAATACTGAAATAAATTTTAACAATCTAACTCAACATCAGAATTGTGATGGAAGTTGTGCTTTTCGTGTCTTTTGTTTTCTCATATTATCCTTGTATCCATATAATATTTCTCTCAACAAAGTGTACGAAAATCAATATAGTATAATTTTTGTATGATTTTTCCGCAATTAAAGGAAATTTACCATAGAAAACGATTATAGAATAATCAGTATTAGAATAAATAATGCAATAATATTGAAGGAATTAATGCATAAATTAGAAATCCCTTGATACTTTATTTGGCTTTTTTTTAAATCCATAAAAATCCAATAAATTCGAGAGAATTACTGGAAATAGTTAGAAAATTGAGTAGAATTCGGAACTATATGTCTATTCAACTATGCAGTAGAAGATCAACTTTATTTTAAAGCAAAATTTCAAGTTTTCTAAGCCTTTATTTCTAGAATATTGGATATGTACTACGATGTTCATCCAAATAAAAATGAAAATTCAACTGTTTTTTTTTTCAGAATAATTCTGTTTTGGTTGAAGATTCATCTCGTTAGTTGAAAAATTAATTGTTTGGCTAGAAAATCATAATTTTTCATTTGAAAATTTAACTGTTATGTAGAAAATTCGTAATTTTGGATTGCATGTTCAACAATTTTGTTGAACATGCAACAATTTTGTCGAAAATTATATTTCTTGTTGAAATATAATATAATCAATTGAAACTTCGACTTTTTTTGGAGAAAATTATTCCTTAATGGTAAAACACAACTGTTATGTATTTGAAATTGAAAAATTTTAGGTCGAAATATAAGATTAAAACATTGTCTGTTGAAAATAATCTTTTTAAGTTAAAAATTTGAATATTCGGTTAAAGATCGACGTTTTTTCATAAAATTCATTTTTTATGGTTGTAAATTTATTTCTTTGGTAAAGAATTTAAATATTTTGTAGAAAATTCGTCTTTTCGGATTGAAAATTCAACAAGTTGGTTGAAACTTTGTAAATCTCTTGAAATTCTTCGAATCATTGAAAATAGTTTAAAATCAGAGTCTGGAATCCGGTATCTCTAGAGAAAAAAAAGCTTCTCTAAAGTACTAAGTAGCTGTTGTTCTTTGTGGTCATATCTTTTGAATATAAACTAAATTAAACTTATAGATCAACGCTTTCTAAAGAAACCCGTTGAAATCGCTAGAAATCCTTGAAGTCCCTTAACATTCTTCAAATTCTTAGAGATTCAATAAGTCTTTTGAAACTTATGAAATTCCTTGAAATATTTGGAAATCCGGAACAGTTCTTCGACAACCCTTGAAATTTTCCTAATTTGTTAGAGACATAACAGCCCTATTGAGTAACGAAATTGAACATGAACTCAAATTTAACTCAGAATGATAACCCTGGAAATTTCAGTAATCTGCTGCAGGCATAACAGTCTGATTAAGTAATAGAATCAACCGTGAACTCAAACTCACCTAAGAATAATCTCAATAAATAATTATAATAAATTCAAACAATATTTTAATCATGTTAATCGTTTTTGTTCAGGCTGAAAAACGAGCACATCACAATGCCTTGGAGCGAAAGCGTCGAGATCACATAAAAGACAGCTTTTCGAGTCTCCGAGATTCAGTTCCGGCCTTGCAAGGCGAAAAAGTGGCAAGCAGAGCTCAAATCTTGAAGAAGGCTGCAGAATATATTCAGTTTATGCGACGCAAGAATTCGTCTCATCAACAAGATATAGATGATTTGAAGAGGCAGAATAATCTTCTCGAATCGCAAAGTAATTATACTTTTCTCAGTTGAAGCCGCGTATCAAAAAAGGGCCTTACCACTAAAATATCAATTTGGGGTCTTCCATCTGTTATGTAACGCTTTTTTAGACGATTTATCACCCTCCATCTCCCCACCTCTGAATGAGCCCTGTGGTTTACTTCCTTTTTTTTCTAAGTCACTCTTAGTTACCAAAAAGGAGCAACTTGTAAAACTTGAGGTTTCTAGTGATTTTTTTTCGAACTTTCGGGCGCTGATTTCGAATTCGCCAACAAAAAACCTCTATCATGGCAAATTTTTCAGAAAAAAAGGGTTACAGGATCGAAAAACCCCGTTTTCAGCTGTACTCAAGTTCCTTCAAAAATTTACAAGAGTTAACAGAACCTTTTACTAAGTACTTCTACTGCTGTGATAGAAAATCCTACTTCTAACCTACTGCTTCTTACTGAATTGAAGCTTAAGCGATTCAAAGATTTCATTACCTCTCTTCTCGTTTTCTTAGACATCTATAAATGGATCGGACGCGTTCTCTTGATCCTTTAATCCCATTTTTCTCAATAACTTGACGTGATGGAGCATTTCGCTCTCGTATTACGAATGATCGGCCGAAAGTCTATCGGAAATCACTGCAAACATTCAGGGGACAAGAAATAAGGTAACTTTGATAGGACAATTTAATAATCAGACCATTCACGAACTGCTCATTATTGACCTGATTGTCGAGATCAGGCTGGTTAGTTCGAAAAATCAGTGGAAAGCCAACGAAAGCTCTTTAGCTTGACAGTAACCGAAGCAATGAGAGCAACGCCAACTGTGGCGTTCTATTTTGAGATCAATAATTTTTTATTCAATTTCTATTGCAGACTTCAGTGGAGGACATGTAATAGGCCCTCTTTTCGTATCTAGTTTCATTTTTACGAAAACTCTTTAGGCCTCTTTTTGAAAAAACGGCTTCAACTATAGTTGACTAAGTTGATAATTCACAATCTTAGATTAGCTTTTATTACAACTTGACTATTTTCCCATACAGAACTTTTATTTTAATATTCTTTGGATACTGTGCAGGCTCTCCCTTAATCTACTTTGATGAAAATTACTGCATAATCTGTTTTCTTTTTATTTGGAAAATTTATAATTGCAGTACGCACATTGGAGAAAGCTAAAATAACAGGAAACTTTGCAGCTGAGTCTTGCGAAGTTTCAAAATCGGATTCGGTGGGAATTGGAGGCTACAATGATTCTGAGTCTGAATCTTCTGATAGCGAAATTGGGAGAGCGATTCGCCATCCAAAGAAGCTGAAAGTTGCGGGCATGCACCATTGATCAACTGCGGATCAATTTTGACTCTTGAACCATTATTTTGATAAGATAAGGCAATACATTCGACTCTAAGTGTAAGTAATAATTAATTGATTCATTGTACCTTAATGACTTTATTGACTGTAAACATTGTACGGTAGGGACTTATTATTTAAAAAAATAAATTAAATATTAGTGCTGTTCGAGTTTCTGCATCGTTGATAATTCTTATTTTACATTTTACTGGATCATATGAAGAGTATGATTAAAGAATAACATTTTTTATTATTGTTAGGGGCCGTATTCATAAACCGAGTTACCTATTTTTTTCCCCTCCTCTTTCCCCGTCATTGGCTACTGTAGGCTATTCCTGAACACCCTCAATTATTATAATTTTTTTATTCCCAACCCAAGAAGACGAAATTTTAACAAAATAATTGATCGTTTAGAAAAATAATTAAAACTTCAAGCCAGCAAGATTATTGTCAACCGAGCAAGAAGACTTCTCTACAATAATATGTAATTTTTAATGCAAAAGGGCTAATTTCTAATAGAACAGTTGAATTTTCGACTAAAAAAAAAAGAATATACCAAAATAGTTGAAATAGTTTTAAAAAATACCTTAATTCCGAGCAAGAAATAGTTGAATTTTCAAGCAAACAAGACGATTGTTTCACAAAAATCTCATCTTTAAGCAATGAATGTTACCTTTCTACCGTAAAGGATGAATTTTCAATTCAAAAGGACGAATTTTTCATAAAACAGTAAAATTTTCCACCAGAAAAGATGCCTTTCACAAAGTAGCCTAACTTTCAACAAAATAATTTAACCTTCATCAAAACAGTTGCATTTTCAAACAAATAATATGAAGACGAATTTTCAACCAAGGAGAATAATTTTCTAACCAAATAGTTGAATTTTGAATTGTTGAATTTCTAACCGAAAACATAAGTTTTCTACTAAAAAAGTAATGGTTTACCAGAATTGACGCATTTAAAACAAAATGTGTGACTTCTCAACACATACATAAAAATACATAACAACCGAGAAAAATGACTTCTTATCTTTAAAAATGAATTTTCATTCTTAGAACAAAATAGTTCTATTTTCAACAAAATAATTCAACTTCCTATAGAATCGTTGAATTTTCAACAAAATACCTTAACTTTTAACCTGCGAAGGAGAATTCTCAAGTTTCAACCTGTTGTATTCAACAAAATGGTTAGATCCTCACTGGAATAGTTAAATATTAAACAAGAAATCATTTGAAAAGTAACAGAGGCCGAAACGTCTGATTCAATGACAAATTGATTCCAATTATTATGTGACCCTAAAGTCAATTTTACCATCAGCATACAAATATTATTAAACAAGAAAGATGATTCTCAACTAGAAAAGATAAGATCTTAATAAAAAAGTTTAACTCGTAACCAAAAAGATTAATTTTAACAAAGTGCATGCATTCTCAACCAGAGTTAGATTTTCAACTACAAGGGCGAATTTCCTACCAAGAAAGTTAGTAACAAGAAATTAGAATTTTTGTGAAAAATATTATTTCTTCAAAAAAAAAAATTGTCTATCAAGTATGTGGATTTAAAAGAGAATAGTTCAATATCCATTCAAATAGTTGATTTTCCGATTTGAAAATTATCTTTATTCCCGAGAATGAAATAAATTTTCAACACAACAGTCGAATTTGCGACAGAAGAGGTGAATATCTTTTGTCAAAGAAGTGCATTTTCTTCACGTCAACTTCCAACCAAGTAGGTCATTGAATTCTGAACTAAAAGGCAAGTTTTTGAGAAATTGGTTTCTTGAAAAATGGAAGAGAAAGAAGATGCTTGAAAACAAATTTTGAAAAAAGTAGCATAGGAGATATATTTGAACTCTGCAATATGAAAGTGATTTTAAGAGTTATTATTGTGTGGATTGATAGAAAAATGTGCACGTGGAAAACACGAGCGTCTGAAGTGGAACTTCAGAGACGACGGAACAATGCAAACTTTGCACTATTGTGTTGGATGATTTTACTTGTTTCAATTACACGACCGCCACGAGTAATCGTTCCCGCTCATTCTCTTATTTCTTTTGTATCTTCCATTGTTTTAGGAAAAAGTGAAAAAATTCTATTTGAGTTTTTTTGTGAAAATCGACTTTTTACATTGAAAAGAAAAATAGTGGCTTCTTTGGAAATTTCGAACATTAATATTTCCGATGGTTTTTTGAACAAGACGGTAAAGCTCACATAATAAAAAATTAGAATGTCTTGATAAGGTCAAAAACTATAATTTTGAAGAAACCTGCCCGATTCGAATGGATTCGATAAAAAAAAATCAAATTTGAAAAATTATTTCCAAGAAAATATTTGTAAAAATTTCCAAAATTGTCGAGAAAGAATCTGGAAATTTTTAAAGGAAATGTTTCAAATTATCACGATTTGAAAAAATGTAATTTCAAAAATCATTTCAAAGTTTCGAACAAAATTTGAAGGATTATTTGGAATGAAAATTATTTTGCCCCTTAAACCGAAAAACTCAAAAGGCGCATGATTATTAATGCTAGTATTCATAAAAAAATTTGTTTACTAAGCTGTAAATGGAAAGATTTTTTATTTTTCAAAAATGATTTCGTAGATTGAAGAAATTTATATAGGAAGAAATTTTATTATTTGATTACATTATTAATGATGGAAAAAACTTATTTCCAGGTACAATTATGTTGAGAAATGATTTCTGGGGAAAATATTTTAAAAATAAAGTTTTATTCCAGGTATTTGATGTCGTTGTGAGCACTCTACTCTAGTACTCCGCCACATTGTCGTACACCAATTAAGTAGTGCGACGCATGCGCAGTGTCGTTGGCGAGCCGAATTTTGAGTACGAGCAAAGGCACGATCGGCACGATTACTGCATAAACAACTAATGTTCTATAATTCAAGGATCTTCCCTTAAAAATTTTCAGAGGTGTACCAAAGATATTGGGTGTACTTAGTTTCTATTTTTCAAAAACTGTATAATGGAAGAATAAAATGAGAGATCTGATTCTCTCTGATAAAATCAACATAAAAAAACCAACAATTTAGTTATTCATTCATACAGTTTTAAATAAATTAAAAGTTATAATGAATTCACGTATTGAGGAAAAGTATTTTTTTGGAAGATATTTTTGAAGAAGCTTCTACTCCAGTGTTCTGCCATATTGAAGTATGCTGTTTACTGAGTATGGCGCATGTGCAGCGTTTATCAAAAATGGACAAGCGCTCCTATAGTTAACAGATCTTGTCTTAAATTTCGCAAAACGGTCCGAGTCGTTGGTGCCGACGGTTGTGTCTCACTGGCAGTTGTTGGCGGTTCAAAATCAGTCAAAATCTATCTTCATTATTCTGTTTTTTACCGCTAAGCACGTGGTGTCGAAAATGTCTTGCCCCAGGGTTCAACAATCAAACGGCGAAGTGGCTCCCGTTTCTCCGAGGAAAAAACAGCGTACATCGATTTCCGGGCCAATTTCCAAGGTCACGGTTGTCCTGGGAGCCCAGTGGGGTGACGAGGGCAAGGGAAAGGTCGTCGATGTTCTTGCTGCGGATGCTGACATTGTTTGCAGGTGCCAGGTAGGCTTCTGGCTTTTTTTTCTCGCAATTTCGCCAACCACGCTGTCCATTTTTTTTTCATTATCATGCTTGATATGACACTTTTCCAGTTTTTCTGTCACCTTTTTCATTTCTGATATTTTGGGATGTAAATTTGTAAGATTCGTTGAGATCCAGTGCCAATAACGTTTCGTGGAAATTGATTTGATAGGTTATGATTATGAATGGATTTATGGTTATGTATTTTATTTTGGTCTATTCTTGAATATTAAAAATTGATAGTAGACTAGATTTTTTGGGAATGGATTAATATTTTTAGATCATTGATTATTTTCTCTGAAATAATTAGTTCAGAATTATTGTAAAGAAAATTTCGGATAGTATTCATTATTCGGATAGGATAGTATTCGGATAGTATGCTCGTATCATCTATTTTTGGCCTATGTTTTAATCATTTAAAATTGACATGCGACTAGACTTTCTATGGATGGATTTTACTTTTCGGATACATTACATTTCTAAGTATTATTCAAGAAATAATCACTAGAAAATTATTGTGCAGCGAGTTAATAACTGAATTTGAGAGTTTAAAAAAAATCTGTTTTCACTTTCTAAGTTCGGAAGTTCAATTTTGATTTTTTTACACTCGATTGAAATCTTTCGAATTTAATATGAAAATTGAATGTCCTAGGATAAAATATTCTATTAAACTAGTCAGAAGCTAGATCAAAACATTTTATGTCATTGTTCTATACATTGAAGAATTTATATTCCAAGATAATTATGCTATTTGCAATTAGTATTTGATTCGGAAAACATAATTCTGGTTTATAGAATTTTCAACTCTTCAACTTGAAAATGTTAACTTTCACAGTGTGGAACGTTTATTTTTTCAACTATGAAGACATTAATATTCAACTCGTACGATTTTCCATTCGAAATTCGGAAAAATTGTTTAGGTACATTGACGTATTTGTGGGACAAATTTTCAAATTTCAGAAATTGATATTAGGCTGTATTTTTCATCGATAGATTTTCATGTTTTGATCAATTGAAAAATATATTATGAGTAAAATAATCAGTTCAACACATAAATGGAGAATCGTATTTTAAAAATTTTTTTAAATTTTATTTTTTCTTTCGAAATTTAGGAGTTCCACTTCTGCTTATTAAGTTATACAGGCATGTTTTTTTTTAGATTCTTTGAAGTTATAAATGGGTCATAATCAAATTATTGTATAGAACTAAATAATAATAGAATTCGAAACTTTTCAAAAAATTGATTCGGAAAAAAATTTTTGATAAAATATTACTTGTAAAGAACATAATAATTTTTATAATCTAACTTGATTTGTTTTCAGCAGAAATTCAAGGTTGAAATTTTTAACCGAATAGCCTTATTAATTAGTAGTGATTAAAGTTAAGCTATTTGATGCAATTATGTCAACGATTTCTACCTTGAAAAAAACCTTGACATACTCTGATTACTGTTGATAACATTTTACCTATTTATTATTACTTTGTTTTATCAATTTGCATTTGAAACTAGAATAATGCATTTAAATAAAGTCCTTGGGTTATTTAGAAATCTGAAATTGTTACCTGAAATAGAAGTTAAAACACTCATAGTAGAACTGTGATGAATTTTGAACTTTTACATTTAAAGCTTAACAAATTTACAATTGAATTTTCCATGATCAACGTCTAATGAGGATTTCATTTTGTTGATCATTTGCTGATCAATTGAATTCAACATCGATTGATTCCCTACAATTTTTTAACCCAAATGTTGAATTTCTAACCAAGAAGGTAATAATGAACTAGATAGTTGAATTTCCCACGAAAGTACGATACATTTCTAATCAAACATAGAATGTTTAAATTTTTCAGTTTGGAAAAAATCAATCTCTAACGAGAAGAAATTACAGAAAAAATAATTAAATTCTCTACAAACAACAGACGGAGTCTCTTTTTTATAACTATTCACTACCAAATAACAAATGATCAATAAAATAGTTAGATTTTCAACGAATGAAATGGATATTCAATTACAGCGATGAATCTCTAACCAAATGGATGAATTTTTAACCAAGAAGATTAATTTCCTACCAAAGAAGACGGATTTTCAATAAAATAACTGAATTTTCAATAAAATAACTGAATTTTCAACTAAAGAAATACATTTTCAATTAAAATGATGGATCTTTGATCAAATTATTAAAAATTTTAACAACAAAATATAAATTTACAATTAGAAATATAATAGTCAAATTTTTAGTAAAAAACTGATATTATTAAATAATATTATTAAACTAATATTTGAATACAAAAATTCATTTATGAACGAATAGTTGCTTTCATATCTAAAAAAGATGAATATTCTACCAAAAAGAATAATTTCCTACTCAAAACATGAATTTATAACAAAATGCATTAGTGTTCAACTAAAAAAAGATTAATTTTCAACCAAAAAAAAAAACAAAAAAAACACGAATTTTGAATAAAATGGGTAATTTCAGTGTTAAAATAAATATATTTTGAATTCAGGTTTGTATTTATACCATTCTGAATCGGAACGTTGATAGTTTGAAGATGCAAAAATTGTTCAATTTTGAATTTTAATCTAACAAATGATAGATCAATTTTATGATCGAAGCGTTCAAAAATGATTTCAAACTAAAATCTCAGAATTTATGAATTTTAGGGAAACCCGTTCGGAAGTAAGTAATTCGAGATGCAGTTTGAGTTTATTAAAAGAAAGGCTTTTTTGAATTTTTTAAATCTGAACCTTGGCGCATATCAGAGTTTTCCACATGCGCGATGACTGATAAATTTCCGCTATGACTATTTTGTTCTCAAAATAAGACCTTGACTTTAGATCTTATTTTTAGTTAAGCATCAGCTGACTTTCTTGACGTTGTGAGCACGTAAATAATTTCTAGGAATGATTTTCATTTTTTGCTCTCCCATGAAAATGGTTATGTAATATTCAGAATTGGAATGCGTTTTTGCAAACTCGACGGAAGATTTGTTTGAAATTTTTCCTGAGAGCGAGCGTGGAAATCATTCTTCGGAAACTATTGACGCGACGGTCTTGTGATTATTATGTAATCAGTCTGATATGATATGTTAGCTTGCAGGTACGAAAGAAGAGGAAATTTTCGAAAATGATTATAATTCTAATAATAAAGGAAAAAAGGCCTAACCAAGAATACCAAATAATTAAAAACAAGTTGAAAATTAATGTAAAATAAATTAAGGTGTATAGATAAATCAAAACAAATTCATGAAAATTCTGATTTCAGCTAACCTTATGCTTACACTTGACTTCCGTTTCCCATATCTTCTCGTTTCCACGTCTTCTCGTTTTCACTTATTCTTTCCTATCTCTTCTCTATATTCCCTCATTCTTCATGCTCAAAAGTTTTTTAGCTTTTTCTACCTCCTCTAGCCATTATTTTTCCAGTTCCTTCTACTCTAGGATTTTCTGAACTTTCTCATGTCATCCTCCCCTTTCCTTTTTTCGTTTCATACAACCATACATCAACCGCCTCTGTCTTTCTTGTTTTCAATTTCTCATAGTATATATTTTCTTCTTTTCCTGTCCTTCAAACTCTGAAAAACTCTTTTCTTTCTTCTTCTCATCAGGTTAACTCAACGGCCCTCTTAACTTTTCCTCTCACCTCTTTGTAACTCTGCCCCCCCCCCCTCTCTCTTTTAGCTTACACATGTTATCTATCACTTTTATACCTCTCTTAAATCATGGCTGATTCCGTGGGGGAATATTTTTCGCTCCACATCTTCAACCTTTCTGATACATAATGTCGACATCAACGTCACTCGCCTGTAACCTTCAACCAATTCCTCATTTCCTTTTTCGACTATTGGTACCACTATCTCCCTTCCGTATTTTTGACGAACCTTCCCCTCTCCATACCCTGTTGCACATTATCCTCGTCCACTTCTTCAGTTCCTTTAGCCCATATTTCTAATCTTTATTCCGAATTGCATCCACATCTTTCCCCTCTTTCAATGACTCTCCCATTTTTACCATCTTCATGTCTTCTCTAAGTTCTTTCATTTAACCGGGAATTTCCCAAAAGAATTACAATTCTGAGTTATGCAGATTTCAAAAAGCAATTTATTATTCGAGTTTCAAGTCTTTCTAGTAATGATCAAACGGAATTTTCTTGAAAAAAATTATGGTTCAGATCTGGTACTAGGAATTGCCCAAAAGAATTATCATTCTTATTCAGATAGGTGAATCTTACGAAAAAATGATGATTCTGATTTGGGAAAGGGAATTTTTGAAAATAGTTACTATCTTGAGTTGATAATTATTGAAAGATATTATTTTCTTATTCACGTCCGAGAGTTATTATTTTAGGATTTCAAAGAATCGAAATAACGATTGATTCGGATAAATAATTTTTGGAAGAAAGTTAAGAGGTAGATATCTTCTGCCTTAAAAAAAATGATTTGTCCGAATCAATCGTTATTTCGATTCTTCAAAATTCTAAATTTTGAGCTGGTTCGGGGAAAAATGAAAAATTGACCTCTAACAAAATCAAAAATCACCCGCCTGGTAGAAACTCTCATTAGAATGATTTTTCTTTCCATTTTAAAATTATTATTTTCAGTTAAAAAATTTCAACTGGATGTGTATGTCATTTACAAGAATTCGTAATCTTTTTGTAGAATTATTGATTATTCTTTTTTATTACAAACTAAACATAAATATTGCGATTGTATTTGTATACTTGAGAAGAAGAAATTTTAATTGAAAATCGATGTTGAAACTGAAGTACAGGGATGCATGGAAATTTATCACTCTTCGATTCTAAAACTGGAGAATGACGAGATTGGAAGCAAACTGGTGACGACATACATTTTTCTATGGACCGATAAAGCTAATTTGTATTACAAGCAATTTATCATTCAGGCTTAGAGTCTTTCAGATGTGAATGAATCCCAGTAAATGTCTATTTTATGTATTATTATCTAAATAGCATTCTAAAGCCCTCAAATTTATATGCTTATAATATTCCTTAATTTAGACCCTGATAAATTTGATCATATCATCAATTCCAACCCATATTAAAGAAAATAAATGTATAAACGAAAAAATAATAAGAAAACGTAAGAAAAACTTGTTTCAATAAAATGAAACAAATTGAATCGAAATGAATCTAAACCAGTGAAATGAAATAAGGCTGTGAGTACGTGTACCGGAATTTTGATACAAGTAGCCGGATTTTTTTCAATGAGCAAAGACGGTGCTATAAAGTAAATCCATATCAACTATAATAAATAAAAACGAATTGAAATAAATCGAAATATTTTGAATAATAATTCATTCGTTTTAAAAAACGTCAATCTTGATGAATTTCGTGTATTTCAAAATTAAATTTAGAGAATTAAAATTGTGTTCAAAATAGTGATCATTCGAAACTACAAAATAACTAATCACAAGAATGAAAAAACTCAAGTTATAGTATAAATGTGAAATGAGAGCATGAAAATCGAATTGATTGCATGAAGGTCTAAGTTTCTCTCTTATGCACCTGCCCTCTCGACAATTCGCAAACAATGCCTTCCTAATCAGTGTCCTATATATTGTATCATTTTTTATCGTTTCTATTGAGGTCTAAGGTTTCAGAGGAAAGTACCGTATCTAATTGCTTGATATCATTTCTTGATTGCTATGTGTATTCAGTACCTCCGAAAGTTTGCTTTCGATAAGGACATGGTTTCGAAAAGCTGCAAACAATTTGTGGACTTGAAAGCTTCTTGATTATTTATTATCTATTACAAAATAACAAAAAGCTGCCAAACAATAATAGCTTTTTCAGCAGACTGCGTTTGAAATAAAAGTACGTAAATCAATTTGTTGATTCAGGTAGAATTGAATTTTTCTTACTCCAAAGTAATTCCCAAGAAAACTGTCTTCCAGAATAAAGTACGTATTATGAAGAAGAGAATATTATTCTCGAAAGCAAATTAAAGCCCAGAATAAAATTAAAAAATCTCAAATCTCCCCTTGGCTGCTTGGAGGAGCCCCACACTTCAACTATTACTGTACTTTCGCAGGGAGGAAATAATGCAGGTCATACGGTAGTAGTTGACAAGACCGAATTCCATTTTCACCTTCTGCCTAGCGGAATTATCAATCCGAGGTGCAAGTCTGTTATAGGTAATGATTCACTTAATCAACCATGATTAAAATCTTCTCTTGTCCGTGTTTCTAGAATCTGAATTGAAAGTTCTAAACTCTGAAAGGGAACTTTTATCTAAAAAATTCCCTTGAAGAATTTAGTGCTTAAAGTAAAAATGTCAACTCGCAGGCAATCAACCTTGACGTGTCCTCAAATAATCGTGCAGCTCCTGATTTAATTGCTTTGAGAAAAATCGACTAGTTTATTAATAGCCGCATGCTATCAGGACGACATTATTTTTATCGATCCTGGTACTGCTTGATACGGAATCTCGCTTTCCAGTGGATCTTTTGAAGACGCGTTTACGCTGACTTTGATTTGCTTCCAGGGAACGGAGTGGTTATCCATTTGCCAGGATTGTTTGCCGAACTCGAAGAAAATGAGGCAAAAGGCTTGACGGATTGGAAGGACAGACTTGTAATTTCTGATCGAGCCCATCTCGTTTTTGATTTCCACCAGCAGGTAGATGGACTTCAGGAACAAGAAAAGGGTACACAATCGCTGGGAACGACCAAAAGGGGCATTGGACCCACTTATTCGAGTAAGGCCACCCGAAATGGTCTCAGAGTTGGGGATCTTCTTGGAGACTTTGACAAGTTTTCTGAGAAATTCAAAACTTTGGTTGAAGTTTACCAGAGGATGTTTCCAACCCTTAAGGTGGATGTAAAATCCGAATTGGAACGCTACAAAGGGTGAGGAAAATGCACTTGTGTATTTTGAATCTTTTGACATTCGAAAGCTGTTAAACTTGGATACTGAGAACTTGGAAACTTTGAAACTGATCCTCTCTATCTTAAAGCTTCGGCTAAATAAATAAATAATATAAATTTTCAGGTATTCTGAGCGAATCAAGCCGCTCGTGAAGGAGACGGTTCACTTTCTCCACGAGGCCCTTCGCGATGGAAAAAAAGTTCTCGTAGAAGGCGCGAATGCAGCTTTACTGGATATCGATTTTGGAACTTATCCCTACGTAACGAGTTCCAACTGCAGCATCGGCGGTGTTTGCACTGGTCTTGGATTGCCACCCAGCACCATAGGAGAAGTCGTTGGAGTCTGCAAGGCTTACACAACTCGAGTAGGTGATGGTCCTTTCCCGACCGAACTTCTCGATGATACTGGAGATCTTCTCCAGAGAAGAGGACGCGAATTTGGCGTCACTACCAAGCGAAGGAGACGTTGTGGATGGCTTGATCTTCCACTTCTCAGATTCACAGCCTTGGTCAACGGGTAAATGAATTTCATTCTTGAATTGCTCTCCTTTCCAATTTTATTCCACAGTGAGACCAAATTCAGATTTAGGAGGAAGAAAGTATAAAAAGAATCAAAACTTTATGAAATTTTTAATTTACGGGTTTTTAGATTTATAACTATGTTTATTAAATGAATATTAAGTGAAAATAACAAAATGCAATTTAGGGTTTGACGTTTAGAAATGTTTGATGTGTAAATATCTGAGACCTTGATACGGAGAGTTGAGCATGTGCCAACTTCCATGGCATCTCGCGGGATCACACCTTTTTTCTTGCTTATGTGCATTTATTATGTAAACGAACAGGAGTTCGGAGCAGTCACATTCGCAAACATTCAACATTTACTTACACTATAAAATTATTGCTTGAATGCATACCTAAATTTTGCACGTATTTCCGGGATCACCCTCCATGTCACACAACTGCGCTTGGTCACGGGGTCACTCACTTATTAGCGTTTTGTCTAAACGTACGAACGGAGCAATGCTGTCGCGTCATGCTCGCCCCTCCGCAAAGCGTTCTTTGAGCGTGCTAAAGCCATCCATACCAGATTTTGTAACAGTTTATTTCTGAAGGGAACATTCAATATTTGATTTTTGTCGAAGAATTTGGGATTTTACCCACTGTGGAGCGTGACTCAATTACTGGAAATGAAAAATATTGCAGTTTTAGGCAAGTTTTTCTAAGCCCATTGATATTGAGCAGTAGTGGTTAAAATTCGATTCTTAGAAGATACTTGGAGACGCAAAGATATGAAGAGCACAGAAAACGTGAAGTGCAATCGAAAAATAATTTCTTTCACAAGATCTTGTTAAAGTGAACAATTTTGTATTCGAACATTTTTTCCTATCCCGCATCTCTTAGCTACAAAATGGATTTTCTATTTATACATTATTTTTGTCAATATAACCAAAACTGCGCGCCCTATCAAAAAATGGTTAGTAACAAATTTGTAGATTTTCTTGAAGTGAAAAATTTTGTTTCCTTACATTCTTTCCTTATCTTGTACAGTTTGGCCACAAATTGGATTTTTCATTTTTGATATTATTTTTGCGAATAAAACAGAAACTATGTGTCCTATCGGAAATCGATTCAGAAGAAATGTTTAGAACTTTTTTAGATGAATAATTTGCTTTTTACAACTTTTTCCCGTATCTCCCATAGGTTGATCGGAAAACGGAATTTTTTATTTCTGAGTATTTTATTCCTATGGGTAAAACCATAACTGTTGATCCAATAAGACTGGTGAACGAACTCGACCTTTCTTTTTGGTCCCTCAAAACGCGTTCCAAATCTCAATTCAATCCGATTAGACTTTCAAAATTTATGCGATATACAGACGACAACGACAGACAGACAGGCACCAACGTAAAACCTGTTTTTTCGGTCTTAGGGGTCTCGAAACGTGGAGATTTCATTAAACTATAAATTTATCATATTCTGATGGAACGCGTAGTTTTTGTTTGGATCATAGAAAATATAGTATATAAAAGATGTAAATAAAAATACAAGCTGCCAATAATTTTTTGATGGGACGCATATATTTGGTTTTAATCGTAAAAATAATATTAAGAATAAAAAAAACTACATTTTTTTAAAAACAGCACAAGGTACGGAAGAAAATTGATTAGCAAAAGCTGTTCACCCAAAAAGGATTTGGAAAATTGTTCTTATTAATTTCTAGATGGGTCAAGTAGAAACACTTCTGATCCTAAAAAATAAGATAAGGAATAGAAAAAATTGAATTATTGGAAAAACTTCGCAAGAGACGACAAAAAAAAGGCGAAAGTAAAAAATTGTATCACAAAGAAAATCTACGAATTTGTTATGAACTTTGGTTGCAAAGATACATTGAAATAAAAAAAATTCACTTCCTGAAGAAGCGATACAAGGAACAATAAAATTTTACATTTCAAAAATGTTTGCTTTAATCAGATCTAAACATTTTTTGGATAGGACGTGCGCCTATTCCAATTAAAATAGAAAAACAATGAAAATACATTTGTTCCAATATCAATCCCATTATGAATTTCTCTTTTGTGGCAGAAAAGCCGTTTTTTGCAGTTAAAAATTGATTGTTTTGTAGAAATTCAACTATGAGGTTGAAAATTCGTTGTTTTTTGCGGTATGCTCAACAATTTGGATGAAAAAGCTACAATTCTATTGAAAGTTAATCTTCTTGCTAAAATTACAGTATTTGGTTACAAATTATCATTCGTGTTTCAAATTTATCTTTTTGGGTTGAATTTGAATTTTTTATGTTAAGAACGTCATCGATGGTGTCTGCCTGTTGGTACCTAAGTCCATACATACGGCTGTCCGTTCGTCCGTCCGTAAACACTATAATTCCCGAAAAAAGAAATGGATCGAATGTGTCTTAGGTACACTTGTTGATAATTCCAAAAGGAAGGCTGAGTTTGTTAATCAGCCTTACTTGACCAGCCGTTTTGGTTCTACCCATAAAATATATTATGGGAAAATCAAAATTTCCTATTCGACCCCAAACTACGTAAGATACGTAAAAACGCTGGAGAAATAAATTGTAGCTTTCCAACAGTCCTACAAATCTTCTTTGAACCAATTTCTGATACGACTTGTGGTTTTGGTTTTAACCATGAAAAATTGTATGAAATAAATGAAAAATCAAATTTTTAACCTTACAACACAAAGTATGCAACAATATCTAATTGATGCTGAATGATACCTAACTGGTGCTTTATAAAAGACCTGCAAATTGTCTCTTACCCATTTTTTGGGAGGATCCGTGCTTTCGGTTTGAACAATCGAAACTTCCATGACGAAAAAAAATCTAATTTTGACCCTAACAATAATAGGCATGCTAAAATATGTAAATGCGAAATTAGGTAGCTTTTTGAAAGATCTACACATTGTGCTTCAACCATTTTTTGATAGGATTTGTCGTTTTGGTTTTAACCCTCGAAAATTCAATGAAGAAAAAGAAGTCCGTCTTGAGAGCTTTGAGAAACGTTATGTTTACCTATACTTAATTACGTAGTGAATTCAAAATATGAAGATGCTTAGACGAACTTGGATCTCAAAGAGATTGTTTTGCTAAATTTACTTTCGAATCTGCATAATTAATAAAATAAACAAAGAAGAGAGCAATCCAAGTGCAAAGTATAAATATGCGAGCGAGAAGCGTGAGGTATAAAATGTCTTGCAAGGGGACCTTCAGGTCACCTAATTTTTGTTTTGGTCAGTACTCTCCTTAGTGATAGACACTAGAGGTTTTCTGAGATAAATCAAGAACGCGCAATTTTCAGTCATTTTCGAGAAACATGTATTAAAGAATTTCGTGCGGATGGTTATGTCCCTGGTGTAAAAGTAAGTTCAACAGTCGGTGGCTCAGCTGGTAGAGCGCTTGGCTGTTAGCCGCAAGGTTGCACGCTCGATTCTCACTTCCTGCCCTTTTTTTTAATGCAAAACTGTTTATTCATTCATTTCCTAACCATTATTCATGAAATTATGACTTTAAATGTATGTGTAATCATTTTTTCCAATGAAAACTATTTTAACACTTTATTATCTCTCGTTTGGAAAGTTTTGTATGTTACTTTAAATTATTAATTATTTAATAATTTGTAGTTTTTGTATTTTTGATTAACATTAGGAAATAAGTATTTCAAATGAAAATTGCAATGTTAAGTACGAAATGAAAATGTTTTATACAAAATACAAAAAAAAAATTTAGGAATAGTAGTCATATATCTTTTAAACATTTATTAACTTACATTAACATTTATTCTGAATAGTTATTATAAATATGCATTATCAGGATTTTCATTGAAAAAAATGATAGAACAAACATTTAAAATTATAATTTCATGAATAATGTATAAGAAATGAATGTATAAATAGTTTTTAATTAAAAAAAAAAGTGCAG